>APFE031332705.1:0-23590 GCA_000404065.3 Pinus taeda
ATTATTGATAAAATCGCCTTCCATTTTTCCTATATACCATGAAGATTCGCCCATTTATTATACTTATAAATTTAGGGGGTGTTCTTAAAATTTTCCTTGCTTACGAAGACTCGCCTCTTCTCTCTGTTGTTTTCAAAGAGTCTTATGCAGGCTGAACTCTACCATAATTGAAAATATGTGAAGCAAAAAAGTTCTAATATTGACATTATTTAATAGTGGTTAGATAAAATTACATAAGAGAGTAGTAATTAGTAATTAATGACGACTTGGAAGCAAATTCCCCAACAAACCACACCTCCGGGCGGCCACCATGATTCTAATTATTTGCAACAACAAGATCATACCGAGAACACTCAAGTGGCCATTGCAATCATCACCTACACTATGGTTCTAATTTTGATCAGGAATGGGTATTGCAACTTTGAGCTTTTCTACCACTGCTATACGAGCATTTTTATATCGATGGCTGATTCCTCAAATATTCAGAAATTTAACCAGATCTTCCCATGGTTTATTATATCTCTCGCTTTGCTATACCAAGACCACTAAAGTTGCCATTGCAATCAACACCCACACTATGATCAGGAATGGTTATTGTAGCCTTGAGCTTTACTACCACTGCAACATGAACATTTTTATATCATTTTTATATCAATTGCTGATTCCCTAAATATTCAGAAATTTAACAAAATCTTCCCATTGTTCATTATACCTCCTGCTCTGCTATACCAAGACCGCTAAAGTGGCTATTGCAATCAACACCCACACTATGGTTCCAATTTTGATCAGGAATGGGTATTACAGCCGAGAGCTTTTCTACCACCGCAATACTAGCATTTTTATATCAATCGCTGATTCCCCAAATATTCAGAAATTTAGCAAGATCTTCCCATTGTTCATTACATAGTTACCAAATACGTCCGAATCTGCAAAAAAAATCGGAAATTCGGCAATTCGATTCGTAGAGCGAATTATTCGAGGAAATTCGAGTCGGTTCATTTATGGTTTTATTCATTTGAAACTCAAAGAAAGCAATACTTCATGGTCACGAAAACTGGCTTCGAAACGTTAGTGCTTTTTCAGGAGCGAGGAGTCGGTGTTAGTTTCAAAACGTTAGGATAGTTTTTCTCTAAGATTTTTGGACATATAAGGTTAAGGTTTGAAGTTTGAACCAATAACTGTGTTTAATAAAAAGAAAGGATAACTGTGTTTAATAAAAAGAAAGGATTTAGGAAAAAAATTGTGTAAATTGGAAAAGTTTTATATTTTAATATTAGCTGTTTTGTAATGTTAAAAAAGGAAAAAGTAAATCTATAAAAGTGGTTACTATTCATTTTTTAAATATATTTATATTTTGATAGTTTTAAATAAATAATTTATAAAAGAATAATGAATTTTCTAAATATATTTATTATTTAGATTTTTTTGATTAGTTTTTACTAGAAAAGAATATGGGTATTGTATTTTTTGATTTGGCATACAGTAATATATTTTATATTTATTAAAAATGAATTGAAAATTAGATGAATTAGAAAAAAAATAGTGGAAATATTTTATTATTAGAAAAAATAAAGTATATATATATTCAAATCTTTATGATGTATACTATCGAATTTTTTCCGAATTGGAAAATTTTCATTCGAATTTTTATCGTATCGAATCGAATTCGAATTCGAACTTGGTAACTATGGTTCATTATATCTCCTGCTCTACCCTACCAACTCCACTAAAGTGGTCATTGCAATCAACACCCACACTATGGTTCCAATTTTGATCAGGAATGAGTATTGCAGCCCTGAGCTTTTCTACCACTGCAATAAGAGCATTTTTATATTGATAGCTGATTCCCCAAATATTCATAAATTTAACAAGATCTTCCCACTGTTCATTATATCTCCTGCTCTGCGATACCAAGACCACTAAAGTGGCCATTGCAATCAACACCGGCACTATGGTTCCAATTTTGATAAGAATAGGTATTGCAGCCCTGAGCTTTTCTACCACTGTAATACGAACATTGTTGATTCCCCAGTCTTCGGAAATTAGATAGACATAGGCACAGTCAAATAACTGAGGGAGCGCGTATGCCGGTTTGATTCTCAAATATTCAGGGAATTGGCAATCCACGTAAGGATGCCCGTATTGCAGTGGTAGAATAGCAAATGATAAATATATAAATAACAAGGGAGGCTGCGAAGCAGCAAGTCCCTGCCACTGTTTGAAGATAAAACTATGACGCAAATTACGTATGCAGTTGACGACGCAAATTACGTATGCAGGTGACTGAAAGTAGTTCACCTCAAGCGCCATGTCGCTTGTAAATGCACTAGGCAGGGACGTTGCCTGATCCAGACCTCGACGTAACCGCATGCCCAGCATCATGATCGGCCACTTGCGCTTGGTTCTGGAGCCTGTGCTTGAGTAAAAGCTTGAAGAAAACACTGTACAATTGCACACCGACGCTGGGCATCTCTGATAGATCTAATACTCCCTACGCAGGACACTTACAGAGCGAAGAATTCGGTACAAAAGATCCGATATTTGTTCTGGGATAATCGAAACTCTGGGCTGGCTTATCAATTGAACTTGCTACTTTGCCGAAGGTATCTTTATGACCATCGTTCTGAAACCTGGGCAAAGCAATTCACCTCAAGCACACAGTGACCACCTACCTGCTTATCAATTGAACTTGCTACTTTGCCGAAGGTATCTTTATGCCCATCGTTCTGAAACCTGGGCAAATGATGACGGAATAAAAGAACTAAATGGAATGGAATGGTATTTGAAAAACCAACCCCAAAATTCTAACTAAACCCGAGCATCGCCAAATTTTCATACCATATATAATACCTACACTCTAAACCATTATCCCACCTTTCCCCACATAAATTTTCGAATAAGCTCGTGGGAAGTGATGTTCGACCGAATTTGTATCGAAGTCAACCGTGAAAAACAGATCGGCATAAATTCATGTTGGCTCGAATCAGTGTATGTATACATTAAAACTCACTGTAGTCGTATAATGAGTTGCGGTAGGCTTCGAGACTGCAGCGAATGGTCAAAGTTGTGTAAAAATCGTGACGTTCGAGCGGCCACGAGTCCAGCGCTGTCATGGAAAGCCGTTGTGGGGTCAGACTACTGGGAAAATGATATTACATCGAAGAGACACGTGAAGCTGTAACGCGCCGAGGCCAAACCAAACTCAAAAGACACCCGTATGGCAAAGAATCACATATGTCGTCCTTATTCTTTTGAAACCTTACCATTTATTCCTGGTAAAATATTCTATTTATTCATCCACGATGGTTAACAGAGAAGCGGTCTCCAACAAATGTGGCAATGGTGGCCTCTAACAAATCTGACGGCGAGGAGAATGCATATGTTTCATAATCAAGCATACGACTTCATGCAAGCCACACATGCAAGCCACGTGCCAGATCGCAGTTTCTGTATTACCAACATGCTCCGGTATATCTGCGAGCGAGGTTATGATGCAGGGTTCTGTTCTTAGTTTATATCTGCGACGGAGGTTATGATGCAGGGTTCTGTTCTCAGTTTTGAAACCGGTTATTTCGAATTTTAAAGCTTGGGGCGTGGAGTTTATCTTCCGATCTCAGAGGTTTTGATGATCTAAATGCAGTAAATTCTGTAAATATCGGAGAATTTGAGTTGACACCGTAACATTTGGATATATTCGAGCGCATCTGCACCTGTAAGTAGTGTCCTGAGCCGACGGATCTGGAAATTTGCAATATCCTTTACATTTTCCGTTTATACTTGGCGGTTTGAGCTACGATTGCGGTAACTTGTGGTTTAATTTTCCAATTTTCTTCAAACGTAGCAGAAAATCACCCCTTACATTCAATGAGCCACAGGTTGTTGCTGCTCTTGGTTATGACAATGGCATTTTTGCTCCTGGAAGGTGCTCTGCTCCATTTGGGAACTGTACAGCGGGAAATTCGGCTACAGAACCCTACATTGTTGCACACAATTTGCTGCTTTCACAATTTGCTGCTTTCACATGCTACTGCTGTAAAGATTTATAGAGAAAAGTATCAGGTCAGAATTGCACACGTTAAGGTTAAGGTTTCTCATTGGGTTGAGGAGCACATGGCTTCCCAAAAACAAAAAGATAAATTTCAATTCAACTGCGCAGGTTAGAGTTTCTTATTTGCTGGATGAGCGCATGGCTCTCTACAACTTGGCTACATAGGATAGAGTTTCTTATTTAAGCGCGGACAGATGTTATCCCTCCACGCCTGCCATCTGCGAGGCATGCACGCCTACGCCTGCCATTGCATTTTAAAAACACAAATTTTGTCTTCTAATAGAGAGAGCAAGCCCATTTCAGAGAATCCAGAAGGTAAGGTTCTCTTTATCTCTTTTGAAGTATTAATGCGCACTAGCTGTTAACTGAAAGCACTGCATACAGAATTTGTTGAGTCTGTACTTTACCATACATTAGAGAAGTATTCAGAGAATTAACATTATTGAATTGTCCATTTTGTTTTAGAAGACTGAGATGCGGTTTGAATTCTTGCAGAAGACAGCGATGGAGTCCGGGAAATTCATGTCACATAGCATTCGGTATTTCTTATCAAAATTGCATACAAATTACAAGCTACAAAATAACAGATGGCTACCCTAGGTTTCATATTTTAGGGTCTTTGTTTTTCTGTATTTTTGTTTCTGTTTGATAAATTTGTCTCCATTCACGTAATTCTTGTAATAAAAATTCGTTATTTGCTTTCATATTTGCCAGGTTTCTCCATCCTATTACCTATGGGAAATATCCTGATTCTATGGTGGAAATTGTTGGGACAAGGCTGCCCAAGTTTACAAAGGAACAGTCCCAAAATGTAACAGACTACCAGATGGACTGGAATACAGGCTTTGCATGTAAGCTTCTTTATGCCTTTCGATTAACAGAGATTATAATCGCAGGGGTGTTATTTGTTTGGATGAGAAACAACGCGTCGTGCGCCGCTTGCAAGGTCAACTGAAAGAAATGTCGAGTAACCTGCACAACAATTTTGTGATATTGTTAGTTGTTTTACAGTTTATTTTGAAAAGAACAAAATAAAATTATTGCAGACTTTTTTAGAAATAGTTAACACGGCCACAGTAAATTACTTCAATTAGAAATTTAGAAATTTCTGAAACTATTTACGTGATGGGCAATTTCTGAAACTATTTACCTGTGATGGGCGGCGTGGTGACTTTACAGGCTGCAACACCGAAGGACATTCGACATTAGAGAGGCCGCTGCTCTACTCGAGCAGGAAGAACTGCAAATGTAGAACAGCAGTCACAGAAAATGAAAGATTTGTAGACTGAACTTACCCAATTGCGCGACTTGAACAAGGAACTTGAGCAGCAGAAAAGAGTTACAAAGAGCAACAGATCAAACGCAGGTCGGCTGTCACTTCTTGCAGGGTTGCAGGGTGGAGCGGGCAGGTCTTGCAGTGTTGCAGGGTGGAGCGGGCAGGAAGCCACCGCCGAGAGAAAACCGCCGAGAGAAAACCAACAAGAAATGATGCGGTGTGGTGATATAAGAAGGAATGGAGGACGCCCATAGGAGCCAGCACCTGTTAGATGTGCTGGCAGGCGTACAGGCAGGCTTACATGCAAAGGTTTGGCCCCCTTAATTTCCCGTAATGTTTGGCTAACATTAAATGTGACCGAACTAATGCTATGCGAAAGATAGCATTACTTCACTGGCATTAATTCACGGGAACCTCTCCTAATTAACCAAACCATTTTGCTAACTTTTGTCTAAGTTTTGAGACCTCATACCTCGTAATGAGGCCAAATAAGACCATCGCTTCAGCCATTGGTTAAATGCAGCGGCAAAGTGGGCCATATCCATATGTTATCAGGAAAACTTTGGTTTTAATTTCTGTTTAACCTTCGGTTCCCGTGTCAAACTAATGTAATCGCAGCGAATCGATTACTATAGTCCCTGCCAGGCCCGGAGGGCAGGGACTAACAAGAGAAAAAAAAAAAAAAGATTCTGAGGATGATGTTGTGGGTAAGGTAAGGTAGAATTTGGGATTTTGGTTTTCAACTGATCTCTCGTCCTACGGTTATATTGTTAGTTCTATGGGCGGGCAGGCGGGGTGATTCAAACGCGGGACCGAGCTGACACGATGAGTTGATACGTTTCGCAAGAAATGTAGGTTTGTTTTGCACATTTTTCATTGTTTGATCTATGGGCAGGCGGTTTCGGCCGCAGTGCGATTTCACAAAGTAGATGGCCCGTTCTAGACTATTCACGAAGCTAACAATATGAGTTGGACGTTATTAAAAGCTTTGATCGAAAATTTAGTAATTATTTTCATACAAAAAGCACGTGATTTGGACTGGGAAGGATAATGGGAGTTATTAAAAGCTTTGATTGAAAATTTAGTAATTATTTTTGCAGTTGTGTATAATGAGACTTTTTGGAAGTTTTTCCCGGTAGGTTTTTCTGATCAAAATCCAGCAGCAATTTATTCGAATCTCAAGTTTGATAGCTATTTTCTGCACAATCAGGGTTTTTAAGGTGCTGAATCCAAATATGCAGTTAAAAACCCATTTTAACTGCAACAAATCAAGATTTAACCTCAATTTCTTCGCCGGATTCTGTCACTTAAATCTCCAAAAAGTCGCATTATAGACAACTCCATTATTTTTCATAGGAAAAGCACGTGAGTTGGACGGGGAAGGATAATGCTAGAGTTATTAAAAGCTTTGATTGAAAATTTATTAATTATCTTTATAGAAAAAGCACTTGGAAATTATTATTTGTTATATTACGAACTTAAAGTAAAAATTGTTAATAGAAATCAGTTTTCTGATTAATCACATCTATAGAAATCAGTTTTTTGATTAATCACATCATAGAATTGGGTCAATGTTGAAGTAATTAATGTGGTTCATCTTCATGATAAGATGAGAAATCAATCCATCCAAGAGAATAAATAGTAGAGATGTATCATTGTTCAACGTTAGCCGTTCAAACTTAAATGTTGGTGAATTATTTCGATATAATAAATTAGTTACAATTTATATCATAATATTAAAAATAATTATTTTATATAATAATATTCTATAGGGGTTGACCTACTCAATATATATTTGAAAATTAGTTATTATGTAATAATTGATATAATGTTACATAATAATTATTATATTCAATTATTACATAATAAACAATTTTCAAACTAATTCACATTGAATAGATAGAGCCCTAACAAATAATATTAAATAAATTAATTATTCTTAGATAATATTATTATAATAAACTGAAATAATTTACAATATTAATATAAAATAATAATTATTACATAAAAACTAGTTACTAACTATATTAAATAAATTAATAAACTTCTCTTTATCACGTATTCCTAAATAATTTTATTTCAGTTAACCCCTGAACAATGATACATTCTTGCTATTTATTCTTAGATCGATTGATTTTTCATTAATGGTTTGAAACGTGAATGCAATCCTAACGATGTGATTAATCCGAAAGACTGATTTTCACATTATAAATCACAAAAATCTTAGATCTAATATATAAAAATAATTAAATTTCTTAAATAAATAAAATTGGTTAAA
Source organism: Pinus taeda (assembly GCA_000404065.3). Classification (NCBI taxonomy): domain Eukaryota; kingdom Viridiplantae; phylum Streptophyta; class Pinopsida; order Pinales; family Pinaceae; genus Pinus; species Pinus taeda. The sequence continues at coordinate 7,603 of APFE031332705.1, forward strand.
AAATTATTAATTATTTTCATTAAAAAATGGAAATTTACAATTTATTATATTAATATAATTAAATTAAATAAAAAATTAAATATGTTGAACCTAAAATAATGTATATTAAAAAAAACATAATGTATATTAAATTAGGCTTTGAAAATTTCAATCTTTAAATTAAGAATAGAAATTTGATAATAATAAAAAATCATATAATACATAATTCAAGGAAATAAAAAAAGGCCAAATATTTTTCAATAGTTAATTCCTCATCTAAATTTATTATATAATAATTTTTGAAACTTGAAAGTTTACAGTAACATTTTAGCTCCCTAAAGTCTACACAAACGAAGACAACGGTAACGCAAAATTTATCACACATGTTTTTAATTATTACGAAATGATTTGGTAAAGTAACTAAAACATACAAAGTTAATAGGGTATCATGCGGATTAAAAGCATTGTATTTACTATGCAATCAACTTTTATAAATGATAATCACTCTAACTTAATATTATTTATATTAAATATGTGAGGTGATTAATAAATCTATTTCTATCTAATTTAATTTCATATTCATCCATCCATCTAGTATTTGATCTTTGTTTAATTATGGAATTTTCATATAGCAAGTTCTTGTTTAATTTCATATTCATTAATTTTTCCTCTTTTAATTCCCATGAGTTTTCTCTTAATTTTCATATAACGAATTGTTTATATTTAAAATAAAAATACAAATTAATGGAATTTGTTTCCCAGAGTTTCAATATTTAATAAGAAAAAATTGGAAAATCTCTAAACGCTTGAATTTTATACAATATTCTTTTATATTAAAAACATTAAAGTATTTTTTTAATTGAGAAATTGTCTTTTATATTAAAAACATTAAAGTATTTTTTTAATTGAGAAATTAAAAACATTTTTATGGGCGTGGTCTAAGATACAATTTTTTCATTAAATCAAAAGATTAGTCTAGGTTGGATTTTAGCTTGAGAAATTTCAAATGTTTAAATTATAGATAGTGATAGCATGTGGATTGCAAGCATAGTATTTATAGAAACAAATTGTATAATGATTTTCCAATTTTTTATTATTAAAGCCTTACAGAAAAGTCGCATTACAATCTTTTTCAACTGAATAAAGTTAAAGGACATCTCTTTGTATGGAAATTAAAGAAAGAGAACTTGATGAATATGAAATTAATCAAGGAGAACTCGTCGTATGAAAAATACAGAAATAAACTAGGATTAAATGCTAAATGGATTATGAATATGAAATCGAATTGGATGGAAATGGATTTACTAATCACATAATGTTTTTTTGTAAGCTTGGTATATCCTTCAATTTTCATTGAAATATAAGCAAGTTACAGATTTCACATATGATTAGTTAGGTGACCTCAACTTTCCTAGAGGGAAATCAAGTATGTTGGCTACCTAACAGCATGATAAGCCATCTAGTAGCAAAAAATAATAAGTCTTTCTACCCAAGCTATATAGGTTTGTATATGTTTACCTTGTCCACACTATTTTCCAATGAACATATAAAACATCATTCTAAAAATTAAAATTTACCCACATATATACTAATCAAAATGGGAACTGTCTAGCAGCCTACTCATCTCCCTCAGCAGATGCAGAATAGACCGAGGCCAGGTCCTTAACATTGGAACCCAACAGTAGTGTCTGTGAAAGAAGGTAAGGGAGGTGATACTCAATTCAGTGTAAGCATCTATCTTGTTTTTGCAGTTGAAACTGAAGTTTCTCAAAGTCCTGCTTGTAGTTTGGGAAATCCTGTACCGCTAATGCCATGCTCACTAAAATATGTTCCAGTGCCTTTCCCAAGAGACTTTTCATGGTCTAATATAAATATAAAGTATTTTTGAATTAGGTCACTCACCCGTGAGTATTCCCAAGATCCGGCACCATCGCCTACCAGACCGTCATCTCAATATCCGTCGAGCCCACCTCATCATTCAGAGAAGTGTTAGGTCCCTATACTACTAGTGTAACCCCTTATTGTTATTAATGCAACCCCCTTATTGTGTTATTGTGCCCATAGAGTCCCCATGTTGTTATTATTTTGCCCCATAGAAACCCATTATTGTTATTGTTGTACCCCTACAATATTATTGTTATGTCGGCTATGATTGATATTATTGTTATGTAAGTTATGATTGTATTAGGACCCCTTAGACTCCTATATATATAAAGTAGGTCTTGTCATTTGTATTATCCAAGAATTGTTCATTTGTGTAATGTAAACAACGTTTCCCTCTCAAAGAGGTTGATTTTTAAGTCGTTGATATATCTTTTCTATCTTTTTGTGAGCTGGTTTCATAGCATTTGGTATCAGAGCTTTGGATTCAAGGGTTTCGCTACTACAAACAAGTCATCTTGGAATTTTCGCTATAACTTCTTCTCTACGAAGTTTCAGAAGCTAAAACAAAACCCATTTGAGCAGAAATTATTCTAAATCTCGGGTACGAATTTCAGATCTTGTCTCGCTATCTTTTCGGAGATATGATTTGAGGAAGTTAGGGATTTTGCAAGCTCCAGAATTCCATCTGAAACAGGTCATCGCGAATTCTTCACTATAATTTTGTTTCTACGAAGATTCAAACTCTAAAATTAAACCTATTTGAGCTGAAATATTGGTGAAGCTCGGGCTTGAATTTCAGATCTTGTTTTTCTATATTTTTGGAGATATGGTTGTTGAAAATGCAACAAGATGATGGAGCTTAGTGAAAAGAAGTCGCCTTCACTAAGTGTGCCCACAGGCTATTTTTGGCTCAATGTCTATTTTTAGACTATGTCTATTTTTAGACATATGGATCATGGTCTATGAGCTGCAGGATGCTATTTGTGGATGATTGGTCATGTTGGTAAAAATAGATGGACCTCTATTTTTAGACATATGGGCGGAGTCTATTTTAGACTGCAGGCAAAAAAGAACAGTTGAGTATTATTATCTCTTAAAATATTTCGACTATAAACATATCTAATTCCTTGAGCCTCAGTTCGACTACAGATTGGCACATGCAACGCCAGAAGGAAATAAACTTTTCTGTGGGTTAACTTGAGCTAACTGCATGGAGGACTTCAGTTAGGACTCAGTGATTGAGTTCCTGTGGAGTTGGATCAAGTGATGGAGTTGTGTTCAATTTGACTTAGTTGAACTAGTTGTAGTTAGTCTAACTGGCAAATAGACTAATGTTGAGTGGTGTGAATTAGTTATTAATTAATTCACTAATTATTAACTCATAAAGAAACTGAAGTATACATCAGTTAACTTAGTGCATGGACAGTTTAGTGGAGACAAGTGTTACAGGTGAGTGAAAGGACAAGACAGCTATCAGTTGTGACTATAGTTGTGCATGTGATTTACAAAATCAATGGATTGAGTATTGCCAATGAGGATTGCATGGTATATCCAAGGGAAACATGATTTTGGATCATTAATTCATCAGTATTCTCATGCAGGATTGCGCAGTCGAGGCATGCAAGCAACATAGCAGATTTGAGCTAGTGATTGATTCAAATCCGAGCTAGTTTGTATGTAACAGGTGGAGATAGTTCTGAGTACTTGTGAGGAGTATTGTACTATGTATTGTTACATGTTCTCAATCAATATAATATACAGATAGTTAGGAGTTTTCAGCTTTATGCTTTCCCCAGGTACATACTGTGTTGATATGTGTGATTGACGCTCCAATGTGCGCATGTGAATGTTTCTTAATACTGTTAAATTGATGATCAACATAGAGGAGGTTATGTATTATGCATGTATTCCACAATTAGTGTATAATTGGGATAATCTCTATGAATAAGTGCCATATTATTCAAAATTTCTACAATGGTCCAAGACATTTAGGGTTTTTGCAGGCTCCCGAATTATATCCCAAACAAGTGACCTTGGGAAAATCCTCATAACTTTCTCTCTGAGCATTGGATTGAAATTTCATAAGAATTTACAGAAAGAGGATGGGTTGTACCTCTCTGTGTATCATTTTCAGGTCTGAAGGTCGAAAAAAGGACACATGGCACTTCATACGAGTTCGATCTATTGAAAAAGTATATAATCAAGCCATCTTGAGAAATTGGGCATAACGCTTTCTTGGAAAATCCAATTTCAATCAGACTTGTGGCATTGGAAGGAGGACATAGAGGGCTACCACAGATTGCAATACCATACCTTGGAGATCCAAACTTTCAGAGATACAACAAATTCAAGATCAAGATCCTAAAAGCAAGAAAAAGGAATGAGTCGAATGAAAAAAATAGAAACACCTAGTAATTAAAATCAGATGGATGATTTGAAGATGCAAACGAAGCTAAGATAAATAGTTTTATATATGCCATGGAAGTTGATATCAATGGCATGGAAGCATATTCGAAGAAAGGCATGGAATATTTGAAGACAGACATGGAAGGTTTGAAGGAAGGTGGGACAAAGCTACTACAAGACAGGCCTCCTAATGGAGAAAAGGTAGTATAAGATACTCATGATAAGAACAAAAGTAATGTTAATCATGATTTCATAGAATCAAACGTTGGATTAAAGACCCAAGATATTCCAAAGATATATATGAGGAAGTTTGATGGCAAGGATCCCGTAACATGGATACTATAGTTGGAGAAATATTTTGATCTACATAATATGCAAAACACACAAAAGGTATGTATTGCATCTTTATATTTAGAACCGAATCAGTTTGTATTGTATAGAGGGATTTGTTCTCATAAAAAAATTGTCACCTGGTCAATTTTCACGGAGGAAATGATAGCACATTATGAGAATACAGAGAGAAACATCTTCTTTAGCCAATTGATAAATCTCAAACAAAAGGGTTTAATGGCAGAGCAAGTTGAGGACTTCCAAAAATTGAATATAAGGGTAAATGATATTCCACAGAAGCATAAGATTGAATTCTTCATAGGACTTTAAATGATAACATCCAACATGAGATTCACCTTTTGGGACCTGATTCATTGGAGAAGGCATACAGGTTGGCAAGAAAAATTGAAAGAAAAATTATGGCAACAAGGAAGCCTACCATTCATAAATATAAAGATGGAACTATTGTTGCTCCCAGACTTTCACCACCTACAAGGTTGACACCAAAATAATTGGGAGAAAAAAGAGAAGAATGGATTTGTTACAATTGTGATAAAAAATACACTAAAGGTCATAAGTGTGCTGAGAAGAAATAAATTTACATAAATGGGGAAGAGGAGAAAGAAAAGGAACAAGAAATGTCAAAGGAAGAGGATATACACCATGAACCAATCCCAGATAAAGAAGAAATGAAATTGACCATATATTGTAATGCATTGACAGGAATTACCACTCCTCAAACTCTCAAGATAGAAGGGCCTATCAAGAAGAAAAAGGTAATATTATTGATTGATTCGGGTAGTACCCATAATTTTATTCATTTTAAGATAGTGAAGGAATTGAATTGCTTCCTATATCCAGCACTAGAGTGTTAAGTAATGGATGCAAATGGAGGAACCATAAATTGCTCTGGAATGTGCCATAATATCAAGCTATCCATGGGAGAATATGTCTTGAATAGTCCAATGCTTTACATTCCAATGGGTGGTGCAAATGTTGTACTAGAAGTCCAATGGCTACAATCTTTGGGTACAATAGCTTTTAATTTTCAGGAACTTTTCTTGAATTTTTTTGGGATGGAAAGGAAGTTGAATTAAGTGGTATCTCAAGGAAATCAGGAAATATAATCATCTCTAACAACATAAAAAAAATTCTAAAGAAATAATAACAAGGTGTAATTACACAATTATGTTCACTAGAGGTTCCCACATCGAAATCATCTATTTCTCCATATCTCCAAAATGTTTGGACAATCATTCTAAGGTATTTGAGACTCCCAAAGGCCTTCCACCTATTGGTGATCACGATCATGCTATTCATTTGATTCCAGGAAGTGTTCCTCCAAACATCAGGCCTTACAGATATCCATATGCCCAAAAGAGTCGAATTGAAAATATGGTTTCTGAAATGCTGAAGGTTGGTATAATTCAAGCTAGTCAAAGTTTCTTCTCTGCTCTGGTGGTATTGGTGCACAAGAAGGATGGATCATGGCACATGTGTCCAGATTATGGGGAGCTCAACAAGCTTACTATTAATGATAAATTTCCCATTCATGTCATTAATGAATTATTGGATGAATTACATGGAGAAATTTACTTTACCAAGCCGAATTTTCATTCCGGATATCATCAAATCAAAATGAAGACTGAAGACATTCCAAAAACAACATGTAGAACTCATGAGGGTCATTATGAATTTTGGGTCATGCCTTTTGGCCTTACCAATGCACCTTCTACATTTCAAGGTTTGGTGAAATCCATTTTCAAACCCTTCCTTAGAAAATTTGTGTTAGTATCTTTTGAGGATATACTAATCTACACCAAGTCTTGGAAGGATCATGTTCAACATGTTGACAGGGTGCTCAAAATATTGGAGGAGAAACAATTATATGCAAAAATCTCCAAATATTTCTTTGGAGTACAAGAGGTGGAATATTTGGGTACTCAGTTAGCTCATAGCTCATCTTATCATCCTCAATCTGATGGGAAAACTAAGATATTGAAAAAATGTTTGGAAGGATATCTTCGTTGCTTTGTATATGATAAACAGACACAATGGGTCAAGTGGTTGCCTCTGGTTGAATGGTGGTATAACACTTCCTTCCATACTGCAGCAAAAATGACCCCCTTTATGGATATCATCCACTGTCCATCACATCATCTTTAAAAGAAAATTCTAAGGTTTAAGCAATGGAAGATCACATAGAGTATCAACAAAAAGTTCTCAAACTCTTAAACGATAACCTCACTTTGGCGCAAAATAGAGTGAAACAATAGGCATATCAATATCGCACCGAAGGAAGTTTTGATGTAGGTGATTGGGTATTTCTACAACTACAACCATACAAAAAAATGTCCCTCAAGCAAGCTAAGAAGGATAATAAATTATCACCAAAGTATTATGGTCCGTATAAGGTGTTACAAAATATTGGTACTATGGAATACAAATTGGAGCTTCCTGCATCTTCCTGAGTGCACCTAGTTTTCCATGTTTCATGCTTAAAGAAGGTTACAGGTGAGAAGATCATAGTTCACACAATATTGTTAGAAGCAGTCACAAAAACAAGAAATCGGCAACTATGAAATCGATCAATTTTAGAGTATCTCATCAAGTGGAAGAACTTACCTGTTGAGGATTCCACATGGGAGGATGACAATTTTATACCGAATCATCCATAACTACTCAAGCGTTGAGGACAACACTTTTTGAAGGAGAGGGGCATGTTAGGTCCCTATACTATTAGTGTAACCCCTTATTGTTATTAGTGCAACCCCCTTATTGTATTATTGTGCCCATATAGTCCCCATGTTGTTATTATTATGCCCCATGTTGTTATTATTATGCCACATAGAATCCCACTAATGTTATTGTTGTGCCCCTACAATATTATTGTTATGTAGGCTATGATTGTATTGGGACCCCTTAGACTCCTTTTTATAGAAAGGAGGTATTGTCATTTGTATCATCCAAGAATTGTTCATTTGTGTAATGTAAAGGAGGTTTCCCCCCCGAAGAAGTTGATTTTTAAGTCATTGATCTATCTTTCTATCTTTTTGTTAGTTGGTTTCATAACAATCAGCTTCCCACTCCTCAATCAAATGATTAATTTCTTCACAGGTCCCTTCATGATAAGCATTGTTTGCGTTGTTTATGGTGCTAGATATCATTATAGCCCCTTGCTCTGCCACCTCAGGAGCTGGGTTGTTCCTCCTGCATGGTCACCGGAGGCCTCCTTCCACATCGCCTAAATTTCACAGCCCACACCACATCTACAAGTTCATAGTGCCTAGTGAAAAGTTTGGTATGGTGAGTGCCCTGAGAAGATGGTAGCCTGAGCCCAGAAGCCTTTCACTTCCAAGTGACCCTACCGCCTCACACACCTACCATGGGAGAACAAAACAATAATTGCCATAATAAAAAATGTTGAAACTCTGTTGGTCTTATCCCATACACCCCAGCGTTACCAGCCATCCCACATAAGAGCTTAGTTTCCACACACCATAACCACTTTTCATAATAGGCAGAAGAAGAATCGAAAATAACACCATGACCAATAGCATTAAAGCAAGCCCCTGACACCAATCGATGCATACCTTCGACTGTAACCTCGCGGGGGCTTCCACAAAGGCCATGGGCACAAGGGTTATCAAGACAGACAGTAGAATCATTATAGTGTTGGGACTGTTGAAAATAGCAACAAGAAATGATAAAAATAGAAATACTAAAAATAACATTGCTATAAATAGCATTTTAGGATATACTCCAACTCTGTTGAAAATATCAACAATAAATGCTAAAAATAGCATTGTTATAGATAGCATTTTAGGATATATTCCAATTTTAATTTGTCCTTGAATTAAAATTGAGAATTAAAATTCAAATTTAGTCTCACCAGCAGTTTGAAAAATAATTAATTAATTCATATTGAGTTAATTAGTTGGTGAAAATCAAACATGAAGTCTTTGTAAAGACATGAAACAATTATCCCTTTGATTGAGGAAGTCATCCCTTAATTAAGGAGATAAGCATGAGTTATAATTGAGTTGTAATTAGCTAGCTCGGTTAACTAAATTATGTACAGTTAAATTAGTTCCAAATAGTTTGAGGAACTAATTGTGAGTTCAGTCAGTTAATGCATGCATGCATGCAACTAGTGTTCTCAAGATAACTAAATATTCTCTCATAAATAACCAATGCATGTCAGTTCAGACAAAGACCCAGTTGAGATTAAAGACAAGGACATAGTACTATCAGTTGGAGGAATTTTCCTATAAAGGAAACTCATCCATGCAGAAGGAATTCATTCCTTTAGGATTGTGCAGTTACTATAAAGGTTAGAGCAGTGTGTGAGGTGAGAATCACGCAGGTGGTAGCTAGAGGACTTAGGAGAAACTGCGCAAGGATAGGAGGCTTGGAGGACTGAAGGAAGGCATATGTGTTGTCTATTCTATCTATGAGCAGTAGTGAGGGATTGTACTAAGAGCTAGATAGCTTGAGAGCTAAAGCTTTGTGTAATCCTGAGATATTTCCACTTGTATGATAATATAGATAGTGGGGTTTTTAGTTGGGGCTTTCCCCTAAGTATTTTATGTGTTTCATGTGTGATTGAATCTTCTTCTCTATTATATGCGTTCTATTTGATCTTGCTCAAAATTGATTAATCTTCCGCAAGTTTGATTGTAGAAGTAAATTAAGATTTTTCTTTAGTACATTGCATAATCAGTTTAATCTACAATGAGAATTTCTATATGGTATCGGAGCAAAGGTGATCAAAGCGGAGAATAGTATACAAAGAACTTGGGAGAAGTTCGAAGTTTGAAGTTCTTGATGGTAGGTACAAAATCGATTTCTTATCACATCTCAAAGTTCACCAATGGTGTTCAATGGCTTGAGACTCGAGTATGCCCTAGATGGCAGCTTTAATTACATAGCATGGAAGGATTGCATGGAAGTGATATTAGAAGACAACGGTTTGAAGGACTTCATTGATCAAGAAGTCCCCAAGCCAACAGTAGCTAATGCCAAGAATTGGCGGAATGGAAGAAATGTGTGGCGAGAGAGAGGAGGATTCTTTTGGAGGGAGTTCAAGACCATATCATCCCAAGTCTTCATGGGAAGGAGACTTCATTTTAAATGTGGAAGACTTTGAAGGATTTATATCAGAACAACAATGACTAGAGGAAGCTGGTGCTAAAGGATAAGCTTCAGAAAATCAAGTGTGAAAAGGACGACACGATCTCTACATATCTGAACAAGCTCACCACCTGTAGAGATGAGCTTGGAAGTGTAGGAATCACGACAGCTAATGATGATATGGTGAGTCTTGCTCTACTTGGTCTTCCTAAGATCTGGCATAACTACCAAGACTCAGTAAACGGAAGAGAGAAACTGCCAAATTGGGAACAACTGTGGTCAGACCTGATGGAGGAAGAGATCAGGAGGAGCACCAAAGATGGTTCTTCATATAAAGATAATGAAGAAAATCTAGCCTTAACCAGTAAGGCAAGGAAAGGGAAGAAGTATTCTTGTCCCAAATTGAGTTCTTCTCATGGTGGGAAGAAGATTGACAAGTCTAAAGTGAGATGCTCTAATTGTCATGAGGTGGGCCATTATGCAACTAATTGTCCATTAAATAAATCCAAGAAGGGATCCTCGAAAGGATTAGAAGGTGAGGCATTGGCCTCTCAGTTCGAATTGGATTTTACCCTCATCTCATGCATGGTTTCATCGATGATGGGTTTCGGTTGGTTTCTTGACAGTGGAGCCTCATTCCACATAACCGATGATAAGAGTTTGTTCAATACCTTTGAGGAGAAAGACCTCCAGATGCACATAGAGATGGGTAATGATGAAAAGTATAGTGTTTTGGGATGGGCACGGTTGCTTTTCAGAGAGATCATGGAGCTCTCATCACCTTGACAGATGTGAAGTATGTGCCAGGACTGAGGAAGAACTTGGTATCAATCGCGATGGTGGAGGACAAAGGCTACAATGTTGTCTTCAGTAAGGGAAATTTTTTCCTTAGACACATCACCATGAGTCAGGTGAAACATATCGGTTCATGGGTACAAAACCTGTATGCTCTTGAGGTTCAAGATGCATGCAAAGCCTTGAGGAGCAAGGAAAATGTTAGAGACTTGGTGGTTGAGAGGGAGAGTACATTACCACTCAACATGCAATGCTAGAAGAAGTCTCAGACAACTATAGAGGAGCCACTATTGGTGAAGCAACTTCAAGAGGTTATGGAGCAGCCACAACTAGAGAAGTTGAGAGGAGATTGAGTGGAGGCATCCACTCATGCAGAGACCTCCAATAGGGGGAAATTTCGAGCCAAGTGGGTAGAGGGATCACATGCAACCATACCTACAAGTGAGAGGTGGGGTGATGTGAAGTGATAGTCCCAAGAAGGCTAAAATAGGGGCAAGATCCTTGAGGTACCCAGCCTCTTTGATTAGACCTTGCCACAAGACCCCCGACGAGGAGTAGTTGGACTGGCTGAGTGGATAGAGACAGATGTGGATGGAGCGGTAGAGAGAGCTATAGTGCAGGAGCCCCAAGACATCACAGAGCTAGCAGACTGCAGCAACATGAGAGGCACATGAGTGTTGCACCAGTGCAGGATGGCATAGAGAGGTGTGCAACGGTGCGAGATGCAAGGATTTGTTGCAATAGCACAGAGGTTAGAGAAGGAGCACTTGTGAGGGAGCTTCAGCATCACAGGGTGTTTCTATCCCAACGGGGAGGTCAGTTGGGACATCAGTTACTTACTTCTCGGTAACTGAGTTGCAGTGCAGTAGTGAGCGGCATGATGCAACATGATGAGAGGAGGTGCAATGCAGATGTAGTGCTGGGAGATAGGACCAGCAGCAACACAGATGCAGCAGGAGGAATCCATGTGATTGATATAGTCATCGATCAAAGTGATAGAGGCTAGAGCAGTTAGATAATGAAGAGCAGAGAGGTGCAGAGTTTTCAGTGGACAGAGGCAATAGCAGTCAAAGACATTGATGACAGAGGCATCATTCTGATTCAGGCTGGATATTTTTTGTTGTTTCTAGAGTTGTTGGAGCAACAACACTTGAGAGAATTGTTGCATGCAGAACATTCCAAAGGTTTAGGATCGAGATCAAGTTGAATTCATTTCTTGTTGAGAGGGAGTGATGAAAATAGCAACAAGAAATGATAAAAATAGAAATGCTAAAAATAGAATTTGCTATAAATAGCATTTCAGGATATACTCCAACTCTGTTGAAAATAGCGACAAGAAATAATAAAAATAGAAATGCTAAAAGTAGCATTTGCTATAAATAGAATTTCAGGATATACTCCAACTCTGTTGAAAATATCAACAAGAAATGCAAAAAATAGAAATGCTGAAAATAGCATTGCTATAGATAGCATTTCAGGATATATTCCAATTTTAATATGTCCTTCAATTAAAATTGATAATTGATATTTGAATTTAGTCTCACCAGCAGTTTGAAAAATAATTAATTAATTCATCTTGAGTTAATTAGTTGGTGAAAATCAAACATGAATTATTTGTGAAGACATGCAACAGTTATCCCTTAATTAAGGAGATAAGGATGAGTTATAATTGAGTTGTAATTAGTTAGCTCAGTTAACTGAGTTATGTACAATTAAATTAGTTCCAAACAGTTTGAGGAACTAATTGTGAGTTCAGTCAGTTAATGCATGCATGCATGAAACTAGTGTAACTAAATATTCTCTCATAAATAACCAATGCATGTCAGTTTAGACAAAGGCCTAGTTGAGATTTAAGACAGGGACGTAGTACTATCAGTTGGAGGAATTTCCCTATAAAGGAAACTCATCCATATAGAAGGAATTCATTCCTTTAGGATTCCACAGTTACTATAGAGGTCAAAGCAGTGTGTGAGGTGAGAATCACGCAGGTGGTAGCTGGAGGACCCAAGAGAAATTGCGTAATGAAATAGGAGGCTTGGAGGACTGAAGGAAGGCATATGTGTTGTCTATTATGTCTATGAGCAGCAGTGAGGGATTGTACTAAGAGCTAGATAGCTTGAGAGCTAAAGCTTTGTGTAATCCTGAGATATTTCCACTTGTATGATAATATAGACAGTGGGGTTTTTTGCTGAGGCTTTCCCCTAAGTATTTTCTATGTTTCATGTGTGATTGAATCTTCTTCTTTGTTATATGTGTTCTGTTTGATCTTGCTCAAAATTGATTAATCTTCTACAAGTTTGATTGTAGAAGTAGATTAAGTATTTTTCTTTAGTAAATTGCATAATCACTTTAATCTATAGTGATAATTTCTACAGGGACCAACAGTCATGTAGAGGGAAAAACTTCTGCTCAACCCCATGAATCGCAGTAATATGAAACCTTGAGATAAACCTGAAGATGACCCAATTCCAAACCCCAGGATTATCAAACCAAACTAGATTGAGGTGGCTCCAATGGCTAGTGACAAAGACCCGCATCCCATATAACCCCATTTGGGAGAGAAGAATTTCAAAATGAACTGACACTCAGACCAACCAGTGAGGATAACACACTGTAACAAGGATACCAGTACTGTCAGCTTCCAACAACCCTAATTTCTCCCACCCATAGGAAATTCAACCCCATGCAAACCCAAATCCCATGACTAGACAAGCACATGCATGGAGGGAGAGAAAAAATAGTTAACATACCAGGTTACCCTCACCTGGAGAAGATTAGTCCACCACATTTCTCGAAGTCGCGATGTGTCTTTGCCCTCATCATCACCCTTCCACATTGATTTCCCCAGAACACTGAACTGATTAAAAAAAATTGCAGAGCGCTTGACACCAAGCCAGGTCACAAACACACAACCCCTTCCACCTTTTGTGAGGGTATTTACCTCTTGCATGCAAGGATCCACCGCACCTATCACCTTGATCCTGTGGGGGGGTTGGTGGGTTTGTACCCTAATGTCTTTCACATTAAATATCAACTGATGAGAGTGACATCCAGCTTGCACCCTGATCGCGGCTAGTCGCAGAATGTTATTAATATAAATAATATTAAATTATGTTGATTGAACTCATTTATAAAATTTGATTGGCATATAAATGATAGAAAATAATGTCTTCTGCCTGTATCAACCACATTAGTGGTTGTGTTAGTATATACAAATATTTAAATTAGTTTATTGTTTTTGATGCAAAATTGGGTGAAAGTTTTTTTTTATGGGAATTTAAAATATAAGTTTTCATAAATAGGTAATGTTAATTCTAGTGCATAATTCTAGTAGAACTTGTTAATAGTGATTGTAAGTGTTGTTTTTTTGCTATATTATGTTGAATTTGTCTTTCCCCCTTAAAGTGAGATTTAAAAGTATTTGTGATTGGTTAAGAGCTCATATTCCTTAAATATAAGTAATTAGGTTAATCACTCAAAACCTAATGACATGTCATAAGAGTAAAAATCCTACTCATTATGGATCTTTGATGAATCATTTCTAATAATATAATTTTCCTTTACAAATAATGAAGAAAATCCATAAATATCATTTGACATGACCTAAATGGAATAATCATATTCAATGGGGCTTTGAGATTGTTATTATTGAAGTTTTATCTAATGAGATTTGGATAGTGATTCACTTTAGCTTTTTTGCCTTAACAGAGCACCCGATCACCGTCTATTCAAGACCTCGTGGATGATTCACTTCAGCTTATTTATTTAATTCTAAAAGTGTTATTTTTTTCTTTTCTTCTCTTTTTGATAATTTATTTTCTTCTTATTTTGACACAATGAGAGTTATGAGTACCATATATTATTTATTATCTTGTATTTGTTCAAATAATTATAGTTATAAAAATTTAGTGTGGTTATTGAAGTTTAGAGGTATTGTCTCACAATATGTGGTTGTTATTATATTGTAATTTTATGAGTGTTGCAATGTTTAGCTAAGAGACACTATAAAATGACACTATAATTTAAATGACACAAAATGACACTATAGTTTGAATAACACACAAAATGATGATATAATTTGAGTGACACACAATATGGTTCATTTTAATAAACTTTCTCATTAAACACATGGTATTGAAAACAGTTTTAATCATTAAAACAATCTGTGTTGGTTTTCTCATAAGGTTATGGAGAAATTTCATATGGGAAAAACTTTATTCGGGAAACATTAATGACCTTTGGACATGTTTTTAAGCTTATAAATATTATTAATGGAAGGTTAAACTAGATTATTATAATTAAAAAAACCACCAAGATATTCTTGGTATTCTTCACTTTAAAACTAGAAAGGTTACCTAAACTAATAGTTTAGATCACTTTCATTATTAAACCTATATCAAGATAGAATCTAATACTTCTATAAAGAAAGTTATTAATTTTCCAATCCAACCAACTCTGTTTTAAGAATACAAGAGGCCCCATGGAAGACATGATAGAAATTATTATTTTCTAAATAAATAACCAACTATCTCACCCAAAGTAGCATTTAGGTCAAGTTGCCCAAAGTAGCATTGAGAAATGTACATTAAGGTTCTCCCTCTCATCTTTGTTATTGTTTTTAATTGATCATGTTTAATTACTTTTATTTATCAATTAGAAAAAATGCTAATATGATGTTATGAAACCAACTCACAAAAAAATAGAAAATATAGATCAACGCCTTATAATTCTGCCTCTTCGAGGGGGCAACCTCCTTTACATTACACAAATGAACAATGCTTGGATGATACAAATGACAAAACCTCCTGTTTATATATAGGAGTCTAAGGGGTCACAATATAACCCAATCTGACGTAACCATAATAATATAAGGCCACATAAATAACAATAGTGGGCTTCTGGGGTGCACAATAATAACAATATGGGGATAATAGGGTCACAACAATGACAATAAGGAATACAACGACAAAAGTAATGGGGTAATCACTAGTATTATAGGGACCTAACATGGCCCTCTCCTTCAAAAAAGTGTTGTCTTCAACGCTTAAGTAGTTTTTGATGCTTCTGTAAAAAATTCTCATCCTCCCATGTGGAATCTTTAATGGGTAAGTTCTTCCACTTGATGAGATACTCTGAAATTGATCGATTTCGTAGCTATCGAGTTCTTGTTTCTTTAATTGCTTCAGGTTCCAATATGATCTTTCCTTCCTCGTCAAGTTCTGGCAATATTGTGTGAACTGGGAGCTTGTCACCTATAACCTTCTTTAAGCATGAAACATGGAAAACTAGGTGCACTCGGGAAGCTAGAGGAAGCTCTAATTTGTATGCCATTGTACCTATCTTTTGCAACACTTTTTATGGATCATAATACTTTGGTGATAATTTTTTATCCTTCTTAGCTTGCTTGAGGGACATTTGTTTATATGGTTGTAGCCATAGGAATACCCAATCACCTACATCA
>APFE031332705.1:26174-67261 GCA_000404065.3 Pinus taeda
GCTATTGTACCCAAGGATTGTAACCATTGGACTCCTAGTACAACATCAGCACCACCCATTGGAATGGAAAGAATTGGGCTATTCAATACATATTATCCCATGGATAGCTTGATATTATCGCACTTTCCAGAGCAATTTATGGTTCCTCCACTTGCAACCATCACTTGACACTCTGGTGCTGGCTATAAGAAGCAATTCAATTCCTTGGCTATCTTACAATGAATAAAATTATGGGTACTTCTCAAATCAATCAACACTATTACCTTTTTCTCCTTGATATGTCCTTCTATATTGATAGTTTGAGGAGTGGTAACAACCAATGCATTACAAGATATGGTTGGATTCATTTATTCTTTCTCTAGGGTTTTTACCTAGTGTATGTCCTCTTCTTTTGGTGTTTCTTGTTCATTTTCTTCCTCCTCTTCACAATCTATGTAAAATAATTTCTTCTCAGCACACTTATGACCTTTAGTGTATTTGTTATCACAATTATAACAAAGCCCTTTTGCTTTTTTTTTTTCTTCCAATTGTTAGGGTGTCAACCTTGTAAGTTGTGGATGCCTGGGGGAAACAACAATTACATCCTTATAGTTGTGAGTGGTAGGCTTCCTTGTTTCCATAATTTTTCTTTCCATTTTTCTTGCTAACCTGAATGCCTTCTCCAATGAGTCAAATTCCCAAAGGCGAACCTCATGTTGGATGTTACCCTTTAAAGTCCCTATGAACATATCAATCCTATGCTCCTCTCGAATATTTTTTACCCTTATATTCAATTTTTGGAACTCCTCAATGTGTTCCCTCATTGAACCCTTTTGTTTGAGGTTTATCAATTAGCTAAAAAAATTGTTGTTTTTTGTATCCTCATAATGTGCTATCATTTCTTCCATAAAAATTACCCAAGTCACAATTTGTTTACGAGAGCAAAGCCATTGATACCATACAAACTGGTTTTGTTCCAAATATAAAGTTGCAATGTGTACCTTTTGTGTGTTTTGCACATTATGGAGATCGAAAAATTGCTCCATCTGTAGTATCCATGTTACGGGATCCTTGCCATCAAACTTCCTCATATCGATCTTTGGAACATGGTGGGTGTTGGGATCTTAATTGGTCATTATTATTACCACTTCTTAACATTCATTTCATTTATTTCCACTATTCTTTTATCACATTATTTACCATAATTTATTATATAATTCCATTTCATAACCATTTATTCTCTTGTGGATAAATAATATCTGATCTCATTTATTTTTAATAATTAGTGATTATTATGCATGATTTTGGTTTATTCATTTGTTATAACCTCACTCATGATTTTGGCCTCCAAGATCTCTTTCAGATTGCAGATTTGGTCTTCAACAGATAATTAGATATTCCAACTCAGGAATTCGCTGGCATAAGAAGCGACCGTTTTGCGTTGGACGTTTTGCGCAAATTAAAGCAAATCTGGAAAATCAGAGACATGGGTTTTGTTCAGAACAAAACAAATCAGTTACCCATTGAGCCGTTTTCAGAAATTTTATTTATATTGGGAGAAACATAAGGTTCTTCGAAGGACATATTTGCATATTTGTTGTTGCGGCCATTTTCTAGAATTGCCCAAATTGTAATAACCAAATTCAGCTCGTTCTAGCTGAATCATGATGTACAAATCTCTCAAATCTCATCTTGATTATTGAGATTAGTTTGTTGTAACTTTACTTTCGATATTTGTATATTTAAAAGACACAATTTAGAGAGAAAGGGGCGTTAACTAATGTAAGAATTGATTCTTGTAACAGTGGAACTCTTGTTAATGAAATTTTGAGACTTCTGATATTTTTCTCAATATGTGAGTTGAGCACACCCTTGACCAGGGAGTTGGGCCCACTCTTCTGATCAGGTGCTGTGTGTGTCCTTTTTATGTATATTTCTTTTACTAGTTGTATTTTCTTTATTGCTATTACAGATTTCCATAGATTGTTGTGAATGCTTTTCTTTCTTCAATTTAGCTTTCATTACTTTTACAACAATGCTTTGATTTCTTAATTGTGAGCCCTTAATTGATGTATATTGTAACCTTGCCCCTACATATACTTTGCATGTTACCTTGAAAAGAGTACGCACCCAGATTAACATGTTAATGTAGGAAACGAGATTGAATAATATATTCATACTCAAACACCAACATTTTGGCGTCATTGCTGGGGAAGGCTAATAAGGTGTAAGACATGATCTGTATTGACCAAAGGGTCAATCTCTCGTCCTAGGGAGGGAATCATCCTTTGACACCCTACTCTAGGTCCTGAGCATAGTTATTTTTCCTGCATTTTTGCTTGTTTTTATTTTATAGGATCCACTCTCTCATCCTGGGGAGGGAATGGTCCTTTGACACCCTGCTCCAGGTCCCGAGCTTTAGATTTCCTTGTGTGCATTCTTTTCTTATTTGGTTTCTTGTCCTGGCAGGGAAGGGTCTTTTGACACCTTGCTCTAGGTCTTGAGCTTTATATTTCCTTTCAAATTGTTTTTTTAACTAGGAAGAAAAAGGTAGAAATTTGAAGAAATCTTATCATTTCACTCAAAGTGGTGATGTAAGCACCACCCATTCCACTAAGAAATTGACAAGAATATTTGAAGGAGGAACCTCAAAGCATCAAATGAAGAACATCTTATATTATCGTAAGAAATGGCTCACATTGTTACTTTTGAATTCCCTATCAGCAATCTAGGAGGAGTGACACAAATGCATATAATTCCTCCATCTTCTCTACTAAATTTTCATGGTTTGGATAATGAGGACCCAGATACATTCTTATTTGAGTTTGAAGTAATTTTTAGAGGATATGATTATTGTAATAATGATCAAAGGTTGAAAGTGTTTCCTCTTACTCTAAAAGGAGCAGCTCTCTGATGGTTCATGAGCCTCGATGGGAACTGCATCAAAACATGGGAGGACATGAAGAATGTATTCTTGGAGAAGTACCGAGACTATTGCAAGGCCGATGAAGATATTTTTAGTATGATACAAGGGGAAGATGAAAGCTTGGAGGACTATTTGGAGTGATTTAAATACAACCTTCAAAGATCAAAGCATAAGCATTTGGAAAAAGAGATCTTAAAAACACTCATTCTTAAAGCAATCAAAGATGAAATTTTGGAAATCTTAAATCTGATAGGAAAATGTGATGTTTTTCAGCTATCATATGATGATTTTTGTGATTTATGCATAAGGTATTCAAGAGGAATATCCAAGCTGGTAAGAATTCTAGAGAATTTTCTTCCTTCCTTTCCAAATCTGCTACAAGAACAAGAGATATAAGAGATGAAATCAGTGACTTATTTGAACATTTTAAAGTTGATTTTATTAGCTCTCTAAATTCACAATTGCATGTTTTGCAGGTTAAGAAAAGTCAAGCAAAACTTGAAGAAGTGATTTTCCTCAATGCCAAAAGGAGAATCCCATGGATAGTTTATCTTTCTTACGTGGGCTGAAAACAACATTTCCAAGAGATGGAGAAGCTGCAACAATTTCACAACAATGGAAACCTTGGCCTACATGTATGTTTCAAAACACTTCCTCTCCATTGTCTTACTTGCATAATCTATTATGGAATACTCATGTGCTAGGGAAGCCATGCCAATCTCAATATAACCCCCATCAATATTTTCCACAAGTTTGGCATGGTTCATCCTATGATTACATGACTACTCTCCCTCATCTTGTAGCACAAAAATATCATCCATATTTTTTCCATCTTTTCAAGAACACCTTGTTTGCATTTCAAAATCATCCACACATCCCAATCAACTACATCATCAAAATCCTCCATGCCCTACACAATATCCTGCTCAACTCATTCCACACCCTCACCGTAATAGACCAATACAATAGGCTTACAATGTTGAATTGCAAAATTTACCTACCCTTCCCACCCAAGTTATCTCGCATACACAATTGCAAAAAAATTATATCGAGATTGGAAATGTTTCAAATCCAAAAATTGTAGAAGAAAGGGAGGTTTCTTCTAGACTGCGTCAACAAGTTTTTTTAGAAGCTCAAGAACTTCATGATATGACAACTATGGGAAATCAAGAAGGTAAAGAATATATTGAAGATTGGTTTCACTTCATCAGTTGTTTGCAGTGTCACTCCATACTTCAGCAATTTTTGACATCATATTTTCAAGGGAAGTTGGTCTCTCATACCCTCGTATTTATTGACAGACATTTATCAAATTCAAGTGTGTATACACTTGAGGCCTTATGTCTAAAATAGTTCCATTGGAAGTAATCTTATACGTAAGTATGCTTTACTTTTCAAGGTAGAATAGGTTAGTGTAGAAAATAGAATAAATAAGTATATAAATAATTTTTGTTATATGTAGAACGAATTGTGTTTGCCGCAACTTGCTGAGTATATCAATATCAATGATAAATATTTGAATTTAATTGTGTATGTAGATGTATTATATTGAAACAAATATTTCTACAAACACTCATCATCATTTTGAAAAAAAAAACTATCATATCTTAGGGCGTGTGGGTTTGATAAAACCACTGAAATCACAGTCGGTACAGTCATGTTTTGAGGAACAAAATGGGCATATTTTCAAAACCTGTTTCTATCCTAAGTATCCATTTATTTCTACTTTCTAATCCAATTTTAATCAATCAATTTGGATTTGAAATCAAAAAGTTATGACCAAAACATTGACAATATGTCAAGTAGGCAGCTCAGGAACAAAGTTGGGACAATCCATTTTTCGAGGCCTAAATTACTAGATTTTTGAAACCTATTTCTATGGTATATCACCCTATTAATCTAGTTTACAATTCAATTTAAATCACCCGATTTCAATATTGTATGAGAAATTTATGACCAAAATACTGACTATCTATTGTAAATCAGCACATTTAAAACTCTATTTTTTCGAATGTTCCTTCGCACATTTGACCCATCAATTCTTCATGATTTCAAAACTTGTTTCTATTGGATATATTTACATGAATCTAATTTAATCCCAAATTTGAATCGGTTCAATCCATCATCAAACGAGAAAGTTATGGATAAAAAATCAACTGTTGGTTTAAGTTGGGAAATCGAAAATGACTCTGTTATGCAGGTTGTTCTATGTAAATTTGACATATCATATTATGGAATTTTTAAAACCTGTTTCAATTGGAGATATCCCTATTAATTCACTTTCATTTGGCTTTGTAATCACGCAAATCGGATGAAAAACAAAGAAGTTATGATTAAAATACTGTTCGTCAGTATGGTTGGCCACCACTGTCCCGCAGGTAATAAATTAACTCTACTTCGTTATTTGTTTTCCATGGATTTGTTTTACAGAGGAACAACTTGTTAATTTTTTTTCATATTTATTGGATTTAGAGAGCCCGATCACCTCTCTTCTTCCATGATTACATGTTTTATTACAAGTAGATGCTCATTTTTTGCAAGTCCAAGGGGAATAAAGGAGGTCAATTTGTTTTTGAACAAGTGATTATTGAAGGTAATGATAATGAAATAACAGATTTTCATCCCGGCATCTATTAAGAAATATCATATCATATAATTTTGATTCTTTTGAGGTGCCATGGAAATTGATCATAAGAGTTTGTTACAAATTATTCTTGTTATTTCACGCCAACAACATAAAGACTTTTTCATTACGTAATCGATTCATAACAAGAGAAATGGAGAATTAATTTTCATTTTGAAGATCCAAGTCATTTCCACCAAAGCATTTTTCCATTCATTTACCATTGACAGTTTGACATATTGTTGTTTCTTGAAACAGATTGATATTCTCTTAGGAAACAACATTGCTGCAGTTAAAATCATAGCCGTTACAACTTGAACTATTTATTTATTTACTATTTTTCAATAAAAAAATTGTTTCTTTTCTGATTTATTTTATGATGTTGTTTTCTCAAAATAAATGAAGGAATTTCTTGGGGTTTCATAATGTTTATCCATATTTATCCATTTGTTCCTAAGTTTTATCAGTGTATGGTTTCCTCAGATCCATTGGGTGCTGTTACTCTGCCACTGTTGTTACTCCCGAAAATTTTATAAGTGTTGGATGTTGTTACTCCATTAGTGCTATTACTCCTGTTGTTACCCCATCAGTGTCATTACTCCGCCGGTGTCATTACTTTGCCAGTGTCGTTACTCCGCAACTGTTGTTACTCTACCAGTGTCGTTACTCCGCAACTGATTTTACTTCACCGGTGTCGTTACTCTGCAACTGTCATTACTCCATCGGTGCTATTACTCCGCCGATGTTGTTACTCCACCGATGTTGTTACTTCGCAACTATCATTACTCTGCCAGTGCCATTACTCTACAACTGATGTTACTCCATCGGTGTCGTTACTCCACCAGTGCTGTTACTCCGCCGCTGTTGTTACTCCACCAGTGCTACTACTCCGTGATGAAATATTTTCGAAGTACCCAGTGTTGTTACTCTACATATGTTGATACTCTACCAAGGTAAGTCTTTAGGTACGACCCTAATAAACTCTATGTATTTGATTTATGTTTCAATTATGACCGAGGACGGTCATATCTTAGTTGGGGGGAGGTGCTGCATTTGATAGAAAATGTATAATATTTAATATCAATGATGTCATGTCATCATTGTTATTAAAATTTCACGTCAACTCATACATCTCACGATTATTACCACCATAATCCATAACAATCCATAAGCCTCACTTATCCGCACACATTGGAACTTGAATCATGCACGGCGACATTAATTTGGTGAATGGGGAAACACATTTAATTGTCTAGGTCCTCTTTGACATAGTGATTGGGTAGTCAATTTATCTTTGTTTATCTATAAACATTATTTTAGTTTTTAGAGAATAATTATGAAAAGATGATTCCATCATGAAAACTTTAAACTTTCCTAATTTGTCAAGTCCCTAATTTTCTAAAATTTATGATGATGACCACAAAATTGTACTTAAATCTTTCCATCACTATCTAATGAATTATTCCTCAAACCCCAATATTAACAAAGAAAAATATATTTATCAACAGCCATTTGAAGGTTATTAGTATTTGAGAAGCAAAATTACTCGAGTTGAAAATAATTACTACAAAATGTTTTACGCCATCCCTAGCTCTTAAGGAGCTGGCATGCTACCCCATCTATTAAGTGATCTTTTGTTGATTAACAATAACCATAGTTAAATTTTAAGCATAAATAGTCAATTGGAGGATAGGAGGTCTCATCATGAGCCGACCTACCATGATCATAGGTCCTAATAGTGTCACATTACCACTACTGGTCACCAAGCCAGGGTAATGGCCTTCGGTCATAAAACTGAAGAACAAGAGGTCTCATCATGAACCAACTTATTCACTTTTGTTAGTTCCAGTGAATGGCATTGTTATTAACTGGTTACCAAGCCAGAAGAATGATCTTCAGTAGACATCTAAGTAAATTGAATTTATTTTGTAACTATGTACTTATTTCTAAGAGATGGGACACTGGCATCTCAATTGGTTAAAAAGGAATCCCTGTCGAGGCTATGGATGCCTGCTAGCAGCAGTGGCCATGTCTATGGTATAGAGGTTAATTTAATACTATGATCTACTTAGTTACCTTGTTTTCTCAAAACTAACTGTCGATAATGCCACTGTTGCATATATAAGGTTTGCTAGAACTCATGGTTCATGGGGTAATATTTGATCAATTCTTAGATAATGGTGGTCATGGTTTATATCTATTATTGAGTTATCAATATTTACTTTACATGTTAGGGATGAAACTTTTAGGATATTTGATATTTGACATTTTGTATCATCTAATCTATCATTCCTTTATTCTACAAGTTTCATATCTTTAACCAAAGATAATTGCTTTACCCAATCAATCTCTATTTAATCCTATCTTAACAACACTACTATTATTTTGGGGAAGGATGAAGAGGGCTAGTTCTAATTTGAATCCTGATGAATTACTGATTGAGGATACGCATGAGATGTGTTATAAAAAATCTTGATGACAGGGAAACTAATCAGTCTGGGGGAAGGAAATCCTGCTACACTTTTTTATTACTCTCTTTGAGCTTGCATGGCTTCCACCTTTCACATCACTTACACAAGCTCAACCTACATTAGTTTCAACAATGTTAATCCATAGATGTCATTCCACATTATTTTGTTGAAAGCAACAATCAAGGTGAAATAACATGAGTATTTGATTTATTAAAAGTTTAGGAGAATATCATAAACAACTACTGAACATTATTCACTCATATTTTTCAAACCATTATTTCCCCTACTTTATATAAAGGCATTGGGTTGCATGTGGACATGCAACATATTTAGTTTGGGGGAATGTTGGGCTCTTAATTGGTCATTATTATTACCACTTCTTAACATTCATTTCATCTATTTCCACTATTCTTTTATCACATTATTTACCATAATTTATTATATAATTCCATTTCATAATCATTTATGCTCCTGTGGATAAATAATATTTGATCTCATTTATTTTTAATAATTAGTGATTATTATGCATGATTTTGGTTTATTCATTCGTTATAACCTCACTCATGATTTTAGCCTCCAAGATCTCTTTCAGATTGCAGATTTGGTCTTCAACAGATAATTAGATATTCCAACTCAGGAATTCATTAGCATAAGAAGTGATCGTTTTGCGTTGGACATTTTGGGCAAATGAAAGTGAATCTGGAAAATCCCAGACATGGGTTTTGTTCAGAACAGATTAATCAACTACTTTACGAGCCGTTTTCAGAAATTCAATTTGTATTGGGAGAAAAACAAGGTTCTTCGAAGGACATATTTGCAGATTTGTTGTTGCGGCCATTTTCCAAAATTGCCAAATTGTAATAACCAAATTCGACTTGTTCCAGCTGAATCATGATGTAAAAATATCTCAGATCTCATCTTGATTATTGAGATCAATTTGTTGTAACTTTCCTTTGGATATGTATATTTAAAAGACAATTTAGAGAGAAAGGGGCGCTAGCTGATGTAAGAATTGAGTCTTATAACAGTGGAACTCTTGTTAATGAAATTTAGAGACTTCTGATATTTTTCTCGATATGTGAGTTGAGCACACCCCTGACCAGGGAGTTGGGCCCACTCCTCTCGTCAGGTGTTGTGCGTGTGTCCTTTTTATGTATATTTCTTTTATTGATTGTATTTACTTTATTGCTGTTACAGATTTCCATAGATTGTTGTCAATGCTTTTCTTTCTGCAATTTAGCTTTCATTACTTTTACAATGATGTTTTGATTTCTTAATTGCGAGCCCTTGATTAATGTAGATTGTAACCTTGCCCCTGCATATACTTTGCGCGTTACCTTGAAAAGAGTATGTACCCGGATTGACATATTAATGTAGGAAACGGGATTGAATAATTTATTCATACTCGGACACCAACAATGGGTCTTTGTTCCAATGTTAGAGTCTATGAAATCATGACTAACATTTCGTTTGTTCTCATCATGAGTTTCCTCTACAACATTTTCGCCATTAAGAAGCCTTTCTTGTAGCAAATTTTTCAAACCTTCCTTCAATCCTTCAATGTCTTTCTTCAAATCTTATATGCTATCATTCTTCAAATCATGATTAACATTCCTTTTGTTCTCATTATGAGTTTCCTCTCCTACCTTTTTTCCATTAGGAAGCCTTTCTAGTAACAATGTTTTCATACCATCCATCTCAACTTCCATCTTAGCTTCCATGTCGTCCATCTTAGCTTCCGTGCCATCCATCTTAGTTTCCACGCCATCCATCTTAGCTTCCACGCCATTTATCTTAGCTTCTGTTAGCTTTTGTGAGTGTGATATTTGTTGCACTTGGTCTCGTAATTTTGATATATCATGTAGCATTTCTTCCTCTTATTCATGAGTCATGCTAGAGCTTTTAGGTTGTTTACTAGGTGTTTCCATTTTCTTTCTTCGGGGCATTAATTACTGATAATAATGCTTCACTATGCCCTTTGAATTCTTTCAAACTAATTTTTCAAACCAAGCTTATGCAAATATTTAAAAAAAATACACACCTTTTTCCACTTTGTAGGCACTCAATATTGAATATGATGTATCTCTGTAATTTCGAATCTTCCAGTTCTGAAATTGTGATCTACAGTATCCCTCTGTGTCCTCTTTCCAATGCCACCAGTCTTATCGAATTTAGATTCTCCAAGAAAGAGTTATGCACAATCTCCCAAGATGACCTAATTATATACCTTTTCAGGAGAGCGAACTTTTATGAAGTGCCACGTGTCACTATTTTGACCTTAGGATCTAAAAAATAGACGCAAGAAACTACAGTCCATATTATTTCTGTAACTTCTTACGAAATTTCAATCTAATGCTCAAAACAAAAGTTATGACTATTTTCCCAGGTCACCTGTTTGGAATGTAATTTGGGAGTCTGCAAAAAGGCCAACTTCCTCAGATCATATCTCTACAAATATAGAGAGAAAATCTACGAAATTCAGAACCGAGATTTAGAACAATTTCAACCCAAATGGGTGTTTTTTTAGCGTCTGAAACGTCGCAGGAAAAAATTTATAGTGAAAATTTCACGATGACCTGTTTGGAGTAACGAAACCCTAGAATCCACAGGTCTGATACCAAATGTTATGAAACCAGCTCACAAAAAGATAGAAAAGATAGATCAACGCCTTATAACTCTGCCTCTTCGAGGGGACAACCTCCTTTACATTACACAAATGAACAATTCTTGGATGATACAAATGACAAAACCTCCTTTATATATATAGTTGTTTAAGGGGTCACAATACAACCCAAGCCAACCTAACCATAATAATATAAGGCCACATAAGTAACAATAGTGGGCTTCTGGGGTGCAAAATAATAACAATATGGGGACAATAGGGTCACAACAATGACAATAAGAAATACAATGACAAAAGTAATGGGGTAATCACTAGTATTATAGGGACCTAACATATGAGCTTAATCTAAGGGCTAAATAGTTATCATTTAATAAGTTGAACTCCAAAATAAGCATAAACGTAGATATAAGTTTCTTGGAACTTATTGTTTCTAGGTGTAAGAGGTCATTAATAAAGATTTATTTGTTTGGGTTAAATGCCACTAAAACTCCAAATAAGTTTACTGTTATCTTTGTAAAGTGATTAATACTTTATTGCTCTTTTCCAACAACTATGGACAAGAATCAAAGCTTTGTCAACCATGTGGGTTTTAGGGATCTACTTTTTATAATTCCCTTTTATCACCACATTGTGAGATGAAATACCATGAATTGTTTAGATATGGAGTGCATCAACATCATTTAAAAAAAGGTTACTTATGAAAAAGATGGGAGCCTTAAATACATTTGGAATAATCAAAGGAAAAAGTCATTATAATGTTTAAAGATGTTGAACACAATGGAAGCTACATTGAAAAGGGAGACTATAGTGAAAATGTGAGGCAAGCTCAAAGAAAGAGCCAAATGAACCAATATGTAACCTAACTACAATTAAGGCCAAACCCTAGCCACTCGCTAAAATCTTAATAACATTAATATCAGAATTAATATCCTAAATATACTTTAATTAATTTTTTTATATCATTTTTAAAACTTTAATCTTTTTATATAAATTATTGATTTTTTAAATATTATTATTAATATAAGTAATTGTTGAAATAAACGCAATCATTAAAAAAAAAAATTACCATACAAAAAGATTTGGTGCAGCTCCTTAATTTTAATAAATTTTTCCTTGCATTTAAAACTGAGTAAGAATATACGATCTTTTATGTTAAATATTTTTTTACTGAGAAAAACAAAATATATGGGAAAACACAATGCTATTTCATATAATATCCATTTTATTTGTGCATTATGTATTAAATATTTAAAAAATGTATATATTTATTATAAATAATAATTAATCAAAAGTATATATTAAAAATTATTATTGAGTTTAAATGTATTAAAATAGTATTAAAAATTATTTTGCTTTTAATATGAACTTGCTCAGTATGAAGATAATGTATAAATTGTTTATCTCTTAAAATAAAAATAAATTATTTCAAATAGAAATAATAAATTTATAATAAAAAAAAAATATATAGATATGTGTTACACAAATAGTTAGTTGTAACTTGTCTAATAAGCTAATACGTAAAGAAGTTTAAAAATAAGATGTAATCTTATATTTCTAAAAATCATTTAACACATTATCTTAACTCATATATTCTATAAATATAAAAAAATGTAAAGAAAATATTTAATGTATAGAATAAAATGTACAATGTGGATTATGAATTAAATATTTTAACATGAATTCATATTGACAATATTTAAAATATATTTAATAACATTCAAAACAAATTTAAAAATAACAAATATGCATTGTTTTTTTGCACTTTAAAACAAGTTTTCACTTGCAGAACTTGATCCTCTCCACCATATTAGATTCGTGTTTAAGATAGATCTATGTTGATATAATATATATATATATATTAGTATTGCTAAATTAAAAATTGAAAAAAAGGCTTATAAAAATTAGAATATTAAACAATAAAAAAATTTAAAAAATTGAAATATTGAAAAGGTAACAAATAAAAGTTGAAACTTGCAAATAAATTGAATTGAATACTTGGCAAATATCATCTTATTAGTCCCTTCTGCAAGCATGGTGGGGACTATTGCAATCAAAATGGTCGTGTTAACATTAATTTAACCTAATTATTTTCGTTAAATTACTCTCTCGCCCCGCCGTGTAGTTAGCATCACTTTAACTATAGCTTTGATGAATTTCGCAACTTCATCATTTTATTTGGCCTCTTCCCCTGGCAGAACATATATTATATGGATTATTTAGTGAATTTTGGTTCGTATATTTCCAGAGGGTAAACTAATGTTGGCATTAGTTCTCGAGCATGAAATGTTTGGTTGGTTTGTGGTTTAGACATATATGTCTTTACAAGTTACGCGGCACACCACAAGAATGCCACCAAACTGCCACCAGACCACACAAAAACCAGACCATATGGCTCTATGCATGCTCACTAATTCCAGGCCTCCCTTGTCTATCAACTTACAGGGCCACGGTCCCTGGTGATTGAGCAGCGGGAGGCTATTGAAAGTCTATCCAATCTAGCAGTTCCACTCTATGCCTGCTAAAGTTCCAATAATATCCACTAAAGTTCTGGAGAATCAATCCAAGACTACTGCAACTGGAGAATATGTTGGTACTACTAGTGGTGTTGTTGATGCTAGAGGATATCGAACTGCTCCTGTAGCTTTAACTGCTAGTGCTGCTGAAACAAGAGGTGTTTCACAACCCTCTGCAATATCCACTATTTCTTTATGGTTCTACACATGCTTCATTCAAGATAAAAGAGAAAGGAAAACTGAAGCATTTAAGGTATTTATTTCCTGAAAGCATTCACCTTGAGGAATTCAATAATTCAATTCAACAGTACATGCACAAGACGAGTTCTTCCTCATTGTTTCTCCTTCATTCAATCATTCATTCTATCTCAGGCATGAATATTAATCTGATTCTATATAAAGAAAGTGAAAAGAGATTAGTAGATATCTAATTGAATACATGGATGAATTCCATGAATGGATTAAAACATAAGAAATGAAAAGGGCGACAACCCGGTTCATTCACTCACTTAGTCTTTAATATCATTTCAAGGGTTGGTCACTGGGAGGGACTATATCAACAATTGACATAGAAAGTGGCTAGAAACAAGTAAGGCAACGAGCGAGGTAAGAGGGGCTTTTTCGGTAGTAAATCTTGGTTGGGACATCAGAAAGTGTTATCCCATAAGAGCTATGAAAAGGCTCACAACAGAATTGGAGCATTGCTACTGTTGAACGCAGATCGGAAACAAAATTTCTCGTTCATACGATGAATGCTCAACCATCCATCCCTGATAGGAAAAAATGTGAAGGATCATCATGTGCTTCACTTTGTTCTGCATTTCCCTCCCTTCTTTGCATTTCCCTCCTTTCTTCACCTTTATCCAGGTGTATTCTAGTAGTGGCTAGAGGCGTATTCCAGTAGTGGCTAGAAGGAAACATGCGAATGCTCGACCTGTGCTTCACTTTGTTCTGCATTTCCCTCCCTTCTTTGCATTTTCCTCCCTTCTTTGTCCTTGTCCACGCATAGTCTAATAGTGGCTTCATCATCATTTCCATCTCGCTTACGTACTGAAAGATCAAGCACACAAAAAAATGTGCGTAGGAGGAAATAGTCAAACTTGGTGCTAGCTAAGTACACCACTTGTTGAATATAATTCATGGCTTACACATAGGCGCTTAGCAGAGACAGCTAGCTCAATTTCATAATCGTAAAGCAACATGGGTTGCATGCAATCACTGTGTGAGTACTCACAATTTTGTGTTGTTTTTATTAAATTTCATATTTTTTAATTATATAATATAGAAATTTTAGGCAAATACTAGGTAAATCCCACCACACTTTCAGGTTCCTCTATATCCTATGGCAATAGCCCATACCCGCCTTCCCTGACCATACTCGGAGAGAAAGCTCTAATATATTACTTCTAGATCATATGAAGAAACTGGTAATGTTCTTCTTGTATATCCTGTTGCTCTTCCTGTATATCATGTTGGTTCCATAGGGGCCAGACTAGGCATCTACTGCTCCTTATTAAGCTATTTCTCTCTCCTCTTTAAGGGACTATCTATGGAGAAAGCTGAGTTGAGCAGGATCGATTTCCCATCATATTTTGTGTTTGGCATCACTTCTTCTTCCTGATATATCAGGTACATGCACCCAACCACCATATCCTATCTCCATCATTTCAATCTTAAGGGCCACCATTAATTTATTTTTAATTTCAGCTGGAGGGTGGCTATCTTGTCGATGGAAACGGGCTTAGCAACTGTGATGTGTTCTCGCATATACCTGGTAATTATTTCAATCTTACCTTCACATTCAACCTTCACATTCAAGATCAAATTCCAAAATCAAAGTTTAATTTGTATTGGGAGTCGTAGGAACAATTATCGATGAAATGAACGGATGTGTGAAAAATCATAACTTGGGAATGCATATTTCTTGGTGCGAATTAATATAATCGCTAATTTGGTCCAAATTTAAACATATAGAGCCCAAAAAAAAAAGTGAACAAAATAGCTAAAGTTATTTAAGAATTCCATAATGAATCATGTTTGGTGCCTGCTCAACCCCAGTAGATGGATGGGGGATTATGGCTCAGAACTAGGATAAAAAAAAGTCTACTTAGTCAAAACTGCATATGAGAGCCTTTTTTGAATTGACTGGAGTCACTAGATAGATAAACCACCACTAAGTTAGTTACGCCACTCGATCCAATGAAGACTCCCTTTTAGGACAGCTCGGGTCTGTAGGATATACTCCCGATGATCACTATGCTACATGGAATACATGGGATTGATACTAGCTTTGTTACTAGTGAGCTTCATTGTTACATTCTACTCTCATTTGTTACATTACAGGATCTATTTACATGTTCCGGGTTAAAATCATATCAATTACTTGAGTGTGTATCTACTGCTTCTACTGGGCTAGGCAAAACTTAGTCAACTGGATAAACTAGGTAAACTGGTAAGATGCTTTTACTAGATACGCTGGTTCATTTTCTTCATCGGCAGGAACAAACTCATAAGCTCTATTTTGCATAGAATAATTCTAGATCCTGCAAGCCTATTATGTTTTTTAGCTTTCCTTTTTAAAGTAAGTCAAAGCCAATATAATATAACACCTGATAAGAAGACATATATATTAAATAAACTAGGTGATTGGTAGCAGTTTGAAACACTGACAACAATTTAAACAAGTAGATATGTCCTAAGTTTATATTTTGTTGTCTATGATATAGGATTGTGGAAGGGGAGATAAAGATTATTGAGGGTCCCTTGTCTAAGAGTATGCTAGATTCAAACAAATGTTATCTACTTGATTGTGGTGCCGAGGTATATGCATGGGTTTCTTGAGTGACACAATTGGAGGAGATAAAGTCTGCAAGTCTAATTGCATAGGTGAGCATGTACTTCTTAATATAAATTAGATCCATTGCCAATGTTTGAGCTATAATTTGAACTTTATGATGTATATCTAAACTTTAATGGTATCTTTGGGAATTCATTTCCAATAAAAAATGAACGAGGAACACACACATAACTTGAGTTACCCAGGGATTTGAGACACTGCCTTCTAGGTCAAATTTTGACTCATGGTCACTTGGCAGTGGAACATCGGGATCTGAGAATGGAAGAGGTAAAGTTGCTGGTAAGTATAGCAGTTCTTTATGCACTGACTATCCTAGAGATAATATTTTAAAGGGTTTCAGTTATTCAATTTCTATTACACTGAAAATTGTCACCTTGACATTCTACTATCTGTGTGAGTTCATTACCACTCATACTTTCCTCCTCTGCAAGTCTAAAACATCAGTTCCACACATCAAGTCTTGAAAATAAGAGAAAAGCTCTCAAAAAATTTTAAAACTCTGGTTCCACACTTTCTTTTTGTCTTACCTGCAGTCCCACACTTAATGCTCATGTCTTCGGCACACCTGACTGCACTATCTCTGTGTTAAAGGTGCGAACCCCTGTGAAAGTTAAAAAGGCAACACTTTTAGTTATTTCCAGAAGCTTCTGGAAGGAATCTTGCAAGTTCGCTCTTTTAAGGTTCATGTAACCCATACCTTAAGGAGCTAACCCCTTGATGTGAGGAGCTTATTCCTTTGAAGGAGGATTCTATCCCTTCATAGGTGGAACTGTAACCTCCTCCTTTGCACTATAAAAAGAAGCATTATGTTGGTTAACTGGTTAGAGTTAGAATCTTAGTATTTTTTGAGGTAAAATGTTGTTGGAACTTAGTCTTCTTTAGTTGAGTTTTTATGAGGAGAGATTACATACCTCTATGAATCTCATTTGGAAGAGTGCAAGACTTGTGAATGTAAAGGAAATTCTTGTTTCAAACCCCAAGAAGAACTTGTTCAACATCAAGGCTGAAAAGGTTGTAAAGTTCTTCTACTATTCAAAGTTAATACAAATATATTTGTTTTTCTCAATAAGCTGTTAATTCATTGTTTATTTTATGGATTCCTTGATCACCATAATAGGCATAATTTATAACATTTGCTATGCAGGTGCTATTTAATATTTGCTTGTTTGTGATTGCAGGTCTTCAAAGATAACTCTTTTGAATGACTGGAGGATGACTACTACGAAGAAGCACTGGATCTAAGGTAGGATCTTAACACCTTTGTAGTATTTACTTATAAATCGCATATGTCTAGAGAAAGATAGGTTTGTTTGTCTGTTTGTTGCTAGACTATATTTTGATACTAGGGAGATCAGTGTTGTCCCCAAGATCGATTTATCCTGCCAACAATTTCAAATTTTCTTTCATCATTACTGAAGTAGCAAGGAATCAATGTGAACATAATTTTGAAGGAAACTCCACTGAAAGAAGAAATTACACCATTGCTTGAGGGCCTTTAGCCATCATCATTGTGTATTAAGCTACCAAATACCTAACTAATATAAGAGATATATTACTTTAATATAACATAAACTTATTAAGACAAATGACATTAAAAACATATTGCTCAGCCGATATGTCGTTGTTGTAGTGTGGTGCTAATCTCTTCAACAAAACAGAAGATGAAAAATGTCGTGAGGAAGAGAAAAAATAGGTGCCCTTTTCGAACCAGGCAGTGGTTTGTAAGCACCTAGTGGAGGAGGAGAAAATGAATTAAATGGAGGTCCAACCAGAGAACGGATGTATTTCAATAATACAGCTTGCTAGTTTCTTCAGATTTTCAATCTTCCAATTCTTAATATGTTTGTTTTTGGAGATTATTTTTTAAATTTTCTGAGAGCTAGTCATTTCTAATGGATGGAAAAGGTCATGTTTATATTGTATGATCAATGTGTAATGGGAATTATTGCATCTGGTTGCAGGTTTGGAGGGTGAAGAATGTTTCTAAAGCATGAGTTTCTAAAGAGGATATTAACAAATTCTACAATGGTGACTACTATATGATACTTTATACTTACCACTCTGGAGGTAGAAAAGGTGATTATTTTCTTTGCTTCTAGCTAAGGAAGCAGAGCACCCAGATACAGTGTTTAGGATTTTTTTATTTTTTCATATAGCAGTACTTTATGCCTAACTATATTATTATGCATTGTGATATTTTGAGTACAACCTTCATCACTATTTAGTATTCGGTAACAGTTATGACATGGAAGATGTTGATTGTTTACATTTAGCTTTACCTTCTTGTTTATATGATTCTTGTTCACTTAAGTCTTGATGCGCTTCTTTCCTTTTACTTTGGAGGATCAAGTAGTAGATGCTTGTTTAACCAATACAATGGCTAACTCTCTGAAAGGGGGACCTATACAGGTTAACATTCTTGGATATCATGCAAATTTCATAGTTTCTTGTTTGATGTTAGTTTCCTTGAAAACAAGCTTGTTTTTCTCTCACATACATTATCCTGTACATTGCTTATACACAGTAGATTAAATTTCTTAAAACAGTGCTAAAGTTGAGATTGCAGTTGAGGTTGTGTCCTTCATGTTGCAGGGACATATTTTAGAAGGAAAAGAGCCACCTCAGTTTATTGGATTATTCCCTAACATGACCATTTTAAATGTGTGTATTAAAGCTTTAACTCATTTTATTTTTTGACAGTTGCTCTTTTTCACATTTAGCATTCACAATTTTTATTGGAAGAGATATCATATCTAGGAAATTCCTAAGGACGTGTGATCTGTTGTTACATTTCTTAGTGCTAAGCAATGTTGTAATTCTTGTTATTTCTCTAATATATTTGTCCTTGATCTTGTAGGGTGGATTAAGTGTTGGCTACAAAAAATACATCACTGAGAAAAGCATCAATGATGAGACATACAATGAGGATGGTAATTCCCTCGTTCAAGTTTGTGGTACAAGGCCTCACAATAGTAAAGAAATTCAAGTCGATTAGTCATTATTCATTTTCTACCTTTATTTGTATTTATATGGATTTATGTGTGGGTGTTTCAAAATTTTATTTATGAATCTTCAATGTCTAATATGTAAATAAATCATTGGTTGTTAAAACTGGGTTATTTGGATTAAATACCATAACAATGGGTTAAAGTTTCTGACTTGTTCTACTAGAGGAAATGCATGTCCGAGAAAGGAAAAGAATGACAATAACAACATGTATGCCTAATCTAGTTTGAGTAACCCATTTACATGTAAACCTAATTCAGACTCCATGTTCTTGTAGTTATTCTCTATTGTATGTTTAATGTTTAGTATATCCCTTAGGTGCACTTTTGTTCAAGGAAAACATCATGGGGAAACCCAAGGGATGCTTTCCCACATTTATGGATCCCTAGTAAACATGTTGGTGTAGATTACTGACACTACTTAAGAGTGTTTGTCCTCGAGTTGTTCCTAATATTCATACGGTTTTTACAATTCCATGAGATGCTTGGGATTATCTGGATATTTCCCCAACTGCACAATATTTTGTTCTATCTAGCTCAGAGATTCTATCAAGTCTTGCCTTGCTCAATACCCTTTCATTCTTTAACAACTACTCTATTCTTCTTAGTTTTCCTTAGTCTCTGTAAAGGTTTCCCTTAGCCTTCAGAGCATCTTTCCAGTTTGCCTATATATCTTTATCTTATAAACACTGCCAACATTATTTATATGCACAGTGATTTTTGTGGCAAAGTAATCATATGCATTGTTGGGTTGGCTTCGCCTTTGCTCTGATTTAGAACCTTCGTACATAGTTCTTTCTGATATGTTTTCTATTTTATCAATCTTTTAATCTTGCATATGGATAGTGTTAACACCGAGGTTGTTCCCTATGACTCCTAAGGGAATACGGCCGGGGTAACCACTAACCAATCTTTGCATTACAGCTTCTAGCCTAGCTGTAATCAGAGAGGGCTCTCTCTATAAGGATTGTCTCTGTTCTGTGGTGATATTAGGCTAGTTATGAAGTAAAGGTTTTTTTGTTTATGTTTGGTTGGAAGGATGTCTTTCTGTGCTTAAAGTGGAGATATGTAGATGAAGTTAGTCCTTTGGGCAATGGAGTCTGTGGCTGTTGGTTTCTTGAAATCTTGATGTTTGAACAGCTGGAATTACAGGGCCATTTAGATACTTCATGAAACAAACTTGAAATTGTGATGATGGGGTGTAAACAACCAGTGAAAAGCAATTAAGAATTTTCCACTAAGCTGGGGTGTGAGAAAGGGATGTATTCCTCAGGAGCAAGCTTGAATTCCTGAAACAATAATCACTGTGAAAATATAGTGTGAAAGGGTAACAGTTAAGAATTACGCTTTCATTACCATAACTGAAGAAATACATTCAAAATAGCTTAGATTGAGTTCAGGGTAATCTGTGATTAAGTCCTGGAACTATTCTTTTTCCTTGCTATTTAACTGTAACACATAGGAAACATGAAAGAGATATGAAAGAGAATAAAACACATAACAAATAGTTATAAGAGAAACTTATTGTGCCATGAAATACGCAGGAATCCTGCAACTTTCAGCTAAACACCAGAAAACATCAAGCAACACAGAGCTTTTGAAATTCCATCGTCTTTTGTATTACTTCTCTGAGAGTTACAGTCAAAGAACAGTAGAATAGATATGAACAATCATCTACATCCAACGTCCAACCCCTGCTAACATATGCGAGGGGGAATATATAGAAGTGTTTCATACAAAATATCTCAGGCATTGAGTCATCTAAGAGGTAAAATATCTTCATTAACTCGTACAGAAATTGTAGATAAGAAGTTATTACAATCTTTAATACAACATAAATGCTCTTTACTCCTGTCAGAAGATTTTTACCTTTGTAGGTCACTGAGTCGGTTGAGCGCTTTGTTATAACTGTTGAATGACGTGTCTGTGCAGCTCTGTCCTCCTGTAGCTTTTCGGCCATGTCACCTGTGACTGCCAGTGCTGCTGTGGTGGCCGAATATTTGTGCTGAGTTGGCTCAGCCTCTTTCTGCATACCTGCTGATGTGTCCTTATCTTCTGTGTATGAAAACTTAAATATTTTCAAAAAAGAAACAACATAATTACTGACTTTGATTCAGAAGTAATTGTATCAAGTTGTTCCAGACTTCCTATGTGGGCAGTTGATGCCTCAAAATTGACCCCATGGTCTCATCTGCCTCTGTATACTTG
Source organism: Pinus taeda (assembly GCA_000404065.3). Taxonomy (NCBI): domain Eukaryota; kingdom Viridiplantae; phylum Streptophyta; class Pinopsida; order Pinales; family Pinaceae; genus Pinus; species Pinus taeda. Next base: position 47,380 of record APFE031332705.1, read on the forward strand.
TAAAAATGGGGAGGCTCATCAAACAGGTGAGTGATTTCATTCATAATGAAGAACAAGCTCTCCACCTTGTTAAAAAGAGTCTGTCCTGTTGCTGGCCCTACTTCTACTGATGTGCTTGCTGTTTCTGAAATCTGATTGGCAGCAAAAGTGTTGACTCTCTTGGCATATTTTTCATGTGAGAGTAGCCTTCCTGATGGCTCCGTCAGGCTAGGAAGACCTTTGTTTTGTAATGCCATGAACCTTTCTTGGAACTTATTGATATCTGCCTGCATATCCTGGCTTCTTCTTTCCAGGGTTTGAACCAGGTTTCTTAGTGTCAGGACCCTCTTGATCATTGAAATGGTCTCAGTCCTGTTGGCAATTCCCATTTTGATGAGCTGGGATCTTGTCCTGTAGTTAAGCACATTTATCATTCTGGTGGAAATCTCAGGCATGTTGCCTAGAGATGCCCTTTCCCTTTGGATTTCTCTGTGTGCTTTTCCAATGAGCGCCACTTGCTCATGAATGGCCTCAATGTACTCCCACTGGTCTGTGATGGACTGGCCAATATTGCCCCATAGGATCCTTTTGAGCTCAGATGTCACCTTGTCCAGTGTGAGCTCCTTCTCTAGCTCATTTATTCTCATTTTAAGAGCCTTTACCTCTCTTTCTCTTTCAGCCACATTCTGCTTGGACTTGTCATATTTCTCATTGATTTTAGCCAGAGTGTCTTTGGCCTGATTCAACTCTGACATCTGAGACTCCAAGGCTTGAATCTCATTCCTCAGCTTTTGCATGTCAAGGCTTTCAGCCTGCTCTGTTGTTGGTGCTGAGGTGGACGGTGCTGCCTGTTGTGTCCGCTGACTGGGAGGGGCAATGGTTTGAGGAGCTTCCTCCAGATTTATTGTTTCTGGAGGAGGTTGTGAGGTTTGTCCTGCCTCCTTTTGCTGCAATGCTGCCTGAAGGGTAGCCTCTAATTCCTGCAGCTTCTCTTGTGTGTGGATGAGCTCTTTATATAATGTAACCAACATAGCAGCTGCATCCTTGTCTTGTCTGAGCTGGGCAATCTCTTCTGTTTGAGGATGAAGAGTTGCTGGGATTTTTATCATTTTCCTCAATGCTGCCATATCAACATCCCTCAGCTTCAGAATTTCCTGTACTGCCTTGACATCCTTAGGATCATGTCCAAGCTCTATTATGATGTCTTCCAGAGCTTTGATCCTGTTGTCCTTTGCTTGAGAGGAAGCCCTTTCCAGCTCAAGCTGTGCAATGGTGTTATTCATGCTATTTTGTAGCCTATAGTTCACCAAGGTCTTGTCTGCCAATGTGGCATACACCATCTCACCCGTTTGTTTGTGCAATTCAATTTGATCCATTGGGTGGATGTCCTTGGACAGGACCTCAAGGTTGATCCTGATATAATCGGCAGCTGACTGTCGTCGCTACACGGCTGGTGTGAAATGGCTCATTATCATTTTTCCCTCATGTGCATCATAGGTAGACATGAGTCTTTGCTGGTTTGTGGGAGCCATTTTCAATAAATGATTATACAACTGCAGCCTCAAGGGTTCATTTCTCTTTTTGAGGTCTTTGAATTGCTGCTTGATGCTTCTCTCGCCTTCCCTCTGTTGGCCTGAGGAGCTAACTTCTCCTCCTGCTGCCCTTTCTTGTTCTTGCTGGTAGGAGCTAGCTGAGGCCTCCATGCTGGGCAGGCCTGTACTTGAAGTTTGCCCCATTGGCATTTCTTCTTCTAAGAAAGGGTTTAGCCTTTGCCTCTTCTCCCCTTGAGTTGCTGAGGTGGTAAGGGGAGTCTCTCTGTCCCTTTTCCTGCTGATGTCCTCCCTTTGTGGGGTTTGGAGGACAGAAGAATCAATCCTTGAGTCTTGCCTGGGAGGTGCCATTTGTGTTGGCTGCTGCTGTGTGGCCTTTGGGGCCTCTGCTGTCTGTTCTCCCTGCCCTGGCTGCTCCTTTTGTGGCTGTGGTACCTGTTGGGGTTGTTGAACTTGTGCCTGCTGTACCTGTTCCTGTTCCATCTCTTTCTCCTTGCCTTTGCTGTGAGCTTGGATTGTAGTTTGGACTACCTCCTGATGTGCTGTGGAGGATGAGGCAACTACTCCTGCTTGAGGCTTTGGCAGAGAGTATACCTGTGCAGGAAGTTCCAAGTTAGCCAATTTAAGAAGTCTTCTTCTTTCTCTCTCATTTAGTTCTTCTTGTGTGATGGGTTCCTCTAGTGTGCCTCTTTTCCATTTTGGTTGATTGGCATATTGTTCAATGTGAGGAATCCTTACATGGTCATAACTAGAGAGCCTATATTTGACCCTTCTTAATGATATGGAGTGATTGGGGTCATAGGGTTTCTAGAGGAAACTGGTCTTCAAGCCAAGGCCTTCCAGCTTTCTATCAGCTTCTTTCCATCCTTCCTCCCTTTTGTTCAAGACAAGGTGGCCCAATTGATTTTTCACTTTCAGCTGTGCCTTCTTGCCCTTGCCCGAGAAGTGTATCATATCAACATTCCCAAATTGCCTGAATTATTCAAGGGAAAATAGTCTCATGGGCACATACTTGGGTAGTCTGTATGGGGGTAGCTCACAACCATATATTATGATAACGGTGTAGATTTGGTAAAAATACCAATCCCCAATGCTGTACACTTTGGACAACTGCAAGATTCTCTGCATCTCATCAGTCAGTCTTGGAGGAGGCGAGCTTAGGAACAGAGACATGGCTGGGTGGATGAAGAGGTCTATGAACTCATAGTAAGTGTATGGAGAGTAGGCTCTGCAGTGAAAAACTGAGCTCCAGTACACTACCAACCTTGGATTGCCTTGTGCATCAGTTCTTTTGACAATGAAGGAGAATTTATCATGCTGATAATATAGAATTAAGTGGTAGATGTATGAGGTGTATCTGAACACCTTCTCTCTTGACAGGTTCATAAACTGTTCATGCATCTTATCTGAAATGTAGGTGGCATAGTCATAACATATTGGAGTTTTGCCAGGGGAAAACATAGTCATCATCACCAGTACAGTTTCATCAATATATTCCACTGATTTGTACCCCAAGATGGGACTGATCATATCTGTAAGGTCTACACCCAATTGATTGAGGTAACTAGCAAAAATAGGAGGGTATTGCACAATGTCAGAGTTGATAAAAAATTGGTTGAGCTTTGTGATCTGTGCATCTGTCAGCATTCTAGCTCCTTGGTTGATCAAATCCAACAAAGACAAGGGAACCAATTTCTTCTCAGTTTTAAACTGGAGCATCTCTCTAATGGCCTCAGGGGTCATGTAGAATACAACTGAGCCTGAAGGGTCAAGCACAACTCTTTAGGTGGGATCATAGCATATAGCACATAAGTGAATCAGGTCAGGGAATTGGTTGACCTGGGGGAGCCTGAAGATTGGGAGGAAGGAATCCCAAATGCCCAATATATCTGTCCCATCCACATGTTTGGCCTTTAGCTCATTCAGCAAGTGGAGATGGAACTTGCTGTGTGTTAAAGAGTCCTCTGAGATTTGGTAATTCAGGTCTGCTAAATCCTGCCACTCCAGCGCTCTCTGAGGGGCATTCAAAGGGGCAACATTGAGGGCCACAGGTGCAACTGGAGTCTCCATGGTTACTTAGACTCTGTTTTGTATGTAGACTGATGTTACTTAGACTGGGTAATAGAAAAAGAGCACTGCCTGAGTGAAGAGGTGAATTTTGAGAGATGGAGGATGACAGGGTAAGTTTGCAGCAATTGAAATACTGCTCCAGTCACTTGAGAAGGCAAATCCTTGTCTTTAACAGACCTTCCTTAATAATTAAATGTAGGTTCCGGGTTTCTTGTTCACGACTGCGCGAACGGAATGCAGGTTTTCAATGAAAGTTTTGTTAAAACAGGCTCGGCTAATGAATTTCGACCGTTAAATTTCCAAGTGGGAACTGGGTGCAGGGAATTCACCGGTGAATTATGCATTTTTCAGTGCCTTAAGTGAGTTTTTAGTTATTTGCAGACAAAAACCAGGCTTAGAGAAGACTTGCAGGGATAAATACCTGGTAAACTCGATGGTCTGGGTCACGAATGCAGGTGGGTAGGCGCGCCGAAGGTCTCCGGGTCGATTTGAGCAGGTTGGTGCAATTGGTCGTAAAAATGCATGCAGAGGGTGCAACGACAATTTTTGCAAAAAGTGCAAAAAGAACGCAAAAATTGACAAAATATGGCTTTTTTGGGACATTCGCGACTTTTTCGGGTGACGTCAGCATGACGTCATCAGGTGGGTCAGGATAGGATGACGTCATCAGGTGACGTGGCGGCCTATGAGTGGTCCATGAGGGTGGTGAGGTGGCAGACAGGTGGAGCAATGGCGGACGGAGGTTGCGGACGCGGTGATGATGCAGGCAGTGACGCGGCGCTGACGCAGGCAGGCGGATTGGCGGAAAACCAGAAACCATGGTGGTATCGTATCGCACCGCTTTTGATACGAAAAGGAATCTGTCAGAGGGGGCTCCGATACGTTTTGGGGGCGATGCGTGGACCCGGCCTGACGTCAGCCTCTGAAAGATATCAGACGATATCCTTCGGATGTCGGGGCTGGTTCGATATCCGCGTCAACCGTTGGATGAAAAGTGCTTGATCGGACGGTCGACGGGCCAAAGATCTGCGCGGATGATACGGCGTCGAGCGGGTATTAAAATATTATTTTCCTTGGGATTTGCGCCCGGTGGGGCCCTTAGAAATGTCAATGATTTTCATGGTTTCCAATGTATTTCTTTATTAAATCACGCATAGCCAAAAACTTTGGGATAAGGCGGAAAACTATGGTTTTTCAATGACTTTTTTGCAAAATCGCGCATGGCAATAATAACTTAGGCTAAGTGGGTTTTTTATGCAATTTGATATAAAAGCGCAAATGGGTCCCGAACTTAGGATAAGGAGGACAAAGTGGGTTTTTCCATATATTTTGCATTTTGAGCGGGTCGAAGGGTGAAAAAGGGTTTTTTCAAGGTTTCTTTAGGCAAAATGAAGGGTTGGCTAAGTAGATGAGTTTCTGAAGGTGGAAAAGAGGTTAGGCTTGGTTCTCAAACTGACCAGATGTCAGTTTGATTCCCTGGTAGTGAATCATATGGCTATAATGCCAAGGAGGGGATATTTATAGAATGCTTAGGGTTTATACACCATGGTGTTATAATAGTTAGGGAAAGGGTGACATAGGGAGTTAGTAATAAAAGTTAGAGGTTAATATGGAGGGAGAAGGTGAATGAGGAGTGATATTACTAAGTTTTCTTGAAAAAAACTTAGTTTAGGGAGTAGATCAAAATGAAAAGAATTTTGCACAAGAAATGTGGCTCTTAGGAATCAAGAACCAACATAAAACCTTGAATTTCTTTCATAAACCCAACTGGTGAAGGGATGTTAGTAATGAGTGATAAATCAGGAAAAAAGGGAAGTTAGACATGCTTCATTATGTTGTTTTCCTAGTATTGATCAGCAAGATTCAGCTTGGAAGGAACACCACTTCTGCAACCCCATCTACCTACCCAACTATTTGCCTAGCATTTTTTGTTTCTTCTTGGAGGGTGCACTTGGACTTGCAAACCCTTATGTGCCTTTTCTTTTTCGTTGGTTTTTTCCTTTGATTTACTATCTAGCACTACCCTTATGTCTTCCAAGGCCCCAAATTAAGCAGTTGGGAACCTTAGCTTCTCTGCCTAACTACTGATCTGCCAAGATTAAACAGTTTGGACAGACTTTCTTTCTCTACTCTACAACAGAAAATTGAAACATGGCATGATCCAGATTAGACTGTTGGACCATCCATCAAAATTTAATAGACATGAAGGCATGTACACACCTTGCCTTTCCTTGGAAATATGGGATCTTTGTATCAGCAAAGCAGAGCATATTTGGCATTTGATTTTGCCAATCATGAAATATGAAACCTATTGGTATAGGTATCCAACATTGATGATACAAGTTTGAGGGTGGCGGTCATTGAAGAATGAAGTGTGAAGGTATTGCAGCAGATGAGACGTAAGTTGGGTTGGTGAATTCTCTGAGCGACTTCTCTTGAACATATCGACGACACTGAAATGGATTGGTAGCGTTAACTCCAAAAAATGGATGGTACGGAGGACCAATGGTGATATGATTGGTGAACAGAATACCCAACCTGACTCAATCATGGTGATGGAGTGAAAATGTCATGTTAAAGAGAGACCTGCTACCAATAAAGTTTCTTCAAGTTTTCTTCCCAATTTTTCCCCAGTCATTGATGACCAATACCTCTTTATTTTTGTCAAGCTTGAGGAGGATAACATATGCTTGTTCTATAATTTTCCCTTCGGGCAAACTTGTTGCTATGTTTTAGCAAGCCTAGCGATAGTGAAACTCACTCTTGTCTGCATGGACAAGCTTGTCGCTATTGTTTTAACGAGTTTAACACCAAAGATAACTTGGTCCTTTTCAATTTTAGAGAGTCTAAAAAGAGACGGAAAGGCAACTCCAGTATTCCTTTTTCGTAATATAATCCATTAAGTCCAAAAAAGTATAAAATAATATGAAAGGGATGACTTTTCGATAGTTTTAACGAGCCGAACAAGACAAACGCTTGATATTTTTGTGTAATGATCCCTCAGGTCGAAAAAGATTAAAATCTAGAGGAGGGATGGCACTTCTGATTTCTTTAATGAGCTGGAGAGGCCAATTGCTTGGTAATCTTTTCATATTTTACGAGTTAGATGAAAAGAGCTTAAACTAGACTCGTTTTTTGAGGAAAGAGTGATGTTTTCGAATAGCAACTGGTTCCATGTAAGGTTTGGAACATTTCAATCATGGCAGCATAGAGAAGGTGGCTAATAGAATCACTCAACGCAGCTATTCCTCAAAAAGGGGTAAACAATCAAATGGAGGCGTATGGTCAGCTAAAAAAGAATGGAGGTGATGGTAAGAACATGACCAAGGCTCAAAAGCTGATAATTATGCAATCACAAAGATTATTTACCGTAAATGGGTTCATTTTTCAATAAGCTTAAACTCTGGGGGAACATATGCTCATAACTAGGTTTATTTTTTAACGAGCTTGAACTTTGCGGAAACATTGCTCGTGATAATAGTCAAATATGTTCGATTCACCATTAACACTATGTTCTCTTGACGATCGTACTACCTATTCAATTGCTTCGACAAACTGATTAGAAATGTACATAAATGCTTGAAAATGAGTAAAAAAGACTAATACCTTACTTGAATTACGTGAGTAATAACATAAAAGTGGTTTTTACCTCTCATTTTACCATTTCATTCAAATTTGGGATTGTTGGAGCTCTAGAGGTGTTTCCCCCCCTCGATTTCCATTAGCTGATTCTGGGAGATTCTGTGGATGATTTTCAGCGCCGTTTGGACTAGGTAGGAGCTAAACCTGAGCTCTTCAATTGCATTCTTTCCTTTTTTGATTCTAAACATGTTTTCCTTCTTTTCTGAGCCTCTAGGGTTTGAACATTTCGTTCTCTCCCCATTGCACGTAGTACACATTGAAAGGTGTGATGCATACTGAGCTGGCCATTGGCCAGTTAGTATGCATCCCAACGAGTACACAGCTAGGGTGTGATGGGCGCAAGGAGAAAAGTTTGTGTACTGATTTTTCATGGAAATTTTGCCTGTTTTTTGCCAAATTAGAATCCTAATTCTTCTCTTTTTTGTTTTTCGGAGATTCATCAGAGCAAGAAGGTCATTACATGGCATGAATGTGAGCATGAAGAAAAGGATATGATTGCCTTACATGATCCGGGTATGGTAACTGCATTGCGGAACTGTGGCTTGCTAAGGTTCTTCCGCATATTTAGCATGAGGCAACAAATCAACTTGTTGTAATATTTTCTCGATGCATGGGATCCTACCAACCAAGTGTTCCAGATTAGAGGTAAATCCATCCCTTTGACTGTTGAGGATGTCTACTTTTTGACTGGTTTTTCGAGGCGTGGTGCACCTTTCTCACTATCAGGTTCTGCCTGTGGGGGCGAATCTGTGAGGGATTACATTCGCCGATATTGTAGAGATGGATCTCAGTAGAGCAGGGATGGCAAGATCAGTATTATAAATGTTATTGATCGGTCCTTAAGGACTATCTTATTCACCTTTCCTATATTGGCTGGCAGTGCGGCTCTTCACTTGGCCAACAGGTCCTATATGCAGTATGCCTTGGAATGCCTTGAACCAAAGGTATTCAACTGGTGTGATGCAATACTTCTGGTGATCAAAGAATAGCTTACCAAGGTGAAGAATGGAAGATCAAAGAACTTTGGTTATGGTTCTATTTTGACTGCTTTCACCTTGGAGAAGATCCCACTGATGCAGCCACAACACATTTCACTCAGAGTGCCAGCGTTGACAGAACCACGGATGCAGAGATGGGTCGATCTCATGGCCAAACATAATGGCCAGTCACAAATTTCATTCTCTGATGACTTCTTTGAGTGGTTCAACCATCAGCATATGGTCTATGCCGAGTATCCATATGCCGGGATGGATTTCTAGGGCGGCCCAGATTTGGTGCTACCGACTGGCGAGTAGTGGGGTGTTATAGGTAAAATATTTGACCATATCTCTGTTTAATGCTTTTATAATGTTCTTGTGTTTTTCAAATGTTATCAAGACTAATCAAACTCATTTATTCGTGCAGATATTGGACCAGTGTGACCAGTAGTACGCTCGAGGGTAGCAGCTACTGTTCTAGCTGGAGACACTATAGGGAGGGCTCTCCTTCGTGATCTGGATGTAGCCGAGACCCTTGCAGTATTGCAAGATCAGATCAAGGGCCTCACCGTTGGTATTCTGGATGTGAGGACCGACGAGTTACCTCTGAGATTACAGTGCCATACTACCAGCGTGCTGAGTTGATGGACTAGGCTCCTACGTATGATCGCACAGGCGATGACTTGTTATCACTAGCACCATTAGTCTAGGGTTCTTTCCTGCATTTTCAAGTTTTTGGGTCATGTGACCAATTTTATCTTGGACACAGAACATTTTGAAAAAACTATAAACAATTATATATATTTTTGATTTTCGGAGCTTTATTTTGGTTAAGTTATATGATCCTGATGCAAATGTTGATGAAATGCTTTTCTTTTATAAATGTTGCAAGTGTCTATCTAACACATAATTTGCTAATGAATTAGTTAATGTGTTTAAGTTTTTGGAAATGTGTTGATATTGAATAGAGTCAAATTGCCTTTCCAAAATCTTGACCCTTAGGAACATACAATAGATATCTGGATTCCGAATGGAATAGATGCTAGTAAGTTGTAGTTTGACAAGTTGTGAGTCTAGCCTAACGACAAGTCAGCATATTCCATGTGCGATGGAATTAGAGAGAAGTTCTGTCAACGCGCTATACTCAGCGATGTTGTTCATTGACCGACCAATACATACCCCTCTGAAACTCACTAACTCACCGCTTGGATAAAAAATGGACTAGGCTATTGAAGATAGGTTCCGTATACTACGACTAGCTCCATTGGCATATCCAACAAATGATTCCAATAGGTTTGACATTTGCAACAAATGTAAAAGTGGATTACCTAACCAAAACGATCACTCTTGATGAAAACAAAAATGTAGCAAAAGCATATGAAGAGATTACTATGCTTAGTCAAGCGTAGCAATGCTTAAGGTACAACCCGTTTCGGGGTTGCGACAGTGGAATCCCATCATAATCTACTAACTCGTAGGCTCCTTTTGCTAATACACCCTTAACAATGTATGGACCCATCAACAAAGACTGGAACTTACCTACTCCCAATTTATTGGATTCCTGATCGTAAAGTAAGACCAGGTCGCCTTCTGAGAAGACACGGGGTTTGACATTCTTGTCAAATTGCGCCTTGATTTGTTTTGTATGCGCTTCGTTAGCCAAGGCGACATCATGACGGGTTTCATCCAGTTGGATTAACTCCAAGAAATGAGCCTCTTCCTCTGAAGTTTTGGGGAGAAGGTCGATTGTGAGATTGAGAGATGAAATTTCGTACTGAATCGGTAAGACCGCTTCCAGGCCATACACCAGCTGAAAGGGTGTAAATCTGGTTGCATTTATTACCGATGTCTAGTATGCCCACAAGGCCGAGTATAAGATTAGGTGCAACTCCGTTTATGGACTCCAATCATCCTTTGTAGCATGCACTTTAGGACTTTGTTGATCGCCTCAACTTGTCCATTAGCTTGTGGATAATACAGAGTGGAACTGTCGTGGGACAATCCTAATTTGGTAGCCAATTCAACCATCATGTGATTGCAGAAATGCGATCCATGATTTGTGACTATAGATTGTGGAACACCAAATATAGAGACTACATGATTGAAAAAGAAAATGGCAGCCGTTTCACTGCTGTTGTTTAATGTAGGCATCGCCTCTGCCCATTTCATAAAATAGTCAACTATGACTATGATATACCCATGCCCCCTGGCCAAGTCGGGGTTACATGTCATGAAATCTATGCCCCATTTAGTGAATGGACCAACAAAAACAACTGGATGCAGAGGTGCGGGTGGTATTCTAGTTTTGCAGCCAAAGATTTGACAAGCATGGCAACTTCTGACTGTGGTTATGAAATATTTGAACATGTTGGCCAGAAGTAACCTGCCCGTAAAATATTTTGTGCCATAGCGTAACTAGATTGATGCCCCCCACATGTGCCTGAATGAAAATCATTCAGGACTTTTTCGGCCTCCTCATGGGTGAGGCAGCTTCGCAGAACTGTATCGATACCACGATGGTAAAGTGTATCACAATGATCATGTAGTCTTTTGCTTGGTATCGAGTACACCGTTGTTCTGAGCGAGAGATATTAGGCCTATATGTTTGGGTTTCAAGATGTATGATTATATCTCCATACCACAGATCTCTCGACGATATCAGAAACAAAGATTCATCCATGATTGGTTCTTTGGATGTTGAATCGTTGGAAGATGATGGGAAGTCACATAGTAACTCCACGAAAACTAGAGATTTCTTTGATTTGGATTTTACGAATTCCAGATCAAAATCTTACAAAATAGCTATCCATTTCGAATATTTTCCCCCAAGTAACTGATGCGACAAGATGTAAGTCATAGGATTGCAATATGACAAAATGGTAGTTTTGCGAAAGAGGATGTAGTGTCGAAATCTCTGTACTACTTGAACAAATGCAAGAGCCATCTTTTCAACATAGGAGTACTTGCTTTCTATATCATTTAAGTTATGACTTAAATAATAGACTGGATGTTCGATTCCATTGTATTCTTGAACTAAAACCATTGTGATGGTCGTATCTGCTGTAGCCAGATACAGGTTAAAGTCTTTTTGACAGTCAGGAGCATACATTAACGATGCTTTTATTAGGGATTCCTTTAGAGCATCAAAGGAAGCTTGCGCAACCTGGTCCCAGTTGAAGGGCACTTCTTTTTTCAAAATACGCATATAACCTTTAGCAAGTTCGGCGTAATTTGGAATGAACCTCCTCAAAAAGTTTGCTTTCTCTTGGAGTTTCTGAATTTGAAGCAAATTTGAAGGTTGAGGCATATCGATGATCGCCAGAACCTTCACATGTGTTGAGACAAATCCAGTCCTTTGAAACCACAAAGCCAAGTAAATGACTAGAACCGATACAAAACACACACTTGTGCGGATTGAGTCGTATCTTGTAGTGTAGGCAACGTAGAAATATAGCTCTCAAATGCTGCGGATGATTAGTCCGCTTTTGCGAATGAGCTGGAAGATCGTCGAGATATGGTTGAACAATGTTCTTGATGTCATGGAAGGCATAATTCATAGCCCTATGAAAATTTGCCCCTACATTCTTTAAACTGAAAGGTAACCCTCAGTACGCGAATGTGCCCCACGGACAAATAAATGCACTCTTTGACTGGTCCTGTGGGCGCATATTTATTTGATTATACCTGGAAAATCCATCCATAAACGAGAAGATTTTGCATATGGCGCATTCATCAATTATCTGGTCGATGAAGGGTGTAGGGTAGTTGTCCTTTGGACAAGCTTGGTTTACATCCTTGTAATTAACACACACTCTAATTGTTCCTTTCTTTTTCATCACAGGAACAATATTCGATACCCAATCAATTAGAGGAACCGGGTAATTGAAACCAGCATGTAAATGTTTTTCAACTTCCACCTTGATGGTAGCGGCTTTCTTTGGGTGCACCTGCCGAAGCCGTTGTCGTGCCGGTTTGACATCTGGATACATCTTAATTTCATGTTCAACTATGCTCGCGTTAATGCCTGGCATTTATTCATATGACCATGCAAAGACATCTCTGAACTCGCGAAAGAGAGCACAATATATTTCCAGTTCTGAAGAATAACAACATTTGCCGACATGAATATTCTATACAACATCTGGTTTGGTCGAGATATTTATGGTGATAACTTCTTCAATATTGGACAGATTTCGCTCGGAATGCACCGTATTTACAATATTTGATAGGAAATAAAAAATGAAGGAGATTAAGGTCGCTAGAACAATCTTCGTGGTTATCTGGAAGATGGGAACAATGTTGGTAATCTTCCCATGGTGCCTCTCTTATCATCATTGACTGAACAATTCCTTCGTCTATAGAATGTACATGTGACTAAGGATCTGAAGAGGTACCATATTCTTTAGACCTATCTATCTAAACACTCGATGAGCGTTGATTTGGGTTTGCTGCCCAGGCCAAGAAAATTGATTGCTACAATATTTCTATTGGGCTTGGAGGTAATACCTAGTGATGATCCATGCTAACATCATGTTTGGAAATCTTTTGAATCTTTTTAGATACAGAAGATACCATATTGTAGGTCTCCACCTTGGCTACTTCTGCCAGATTACTCGGAGGCGGTAGAGAAAAATTACCCATCAATGTAGGGTCTTTTAGGAGGCTTGCTTCGATATTTTGAAGCGATTGAGAGCTTCCATGGATCATCAAGATGCTTCCCGTAAGTTGTGAACTGTTGGGGAGAAAGGTTTGTTGGTCAATGATTGTAATTCCTCCTTGAAAAAGAAATGCAATCTTTTTGAAGCATGTTGACACAACAACAACGATAGCATAAATCCAGGGCCTTCCCAGTAGGATGTTGTAATCGAGGTTTCCATCGATAACTTCAACATCAATTTCTACTTTTTTTCCCCCCAGTTCAGCTTGAAAGTTACTTCAAATCTCGTACGAGGTGTATGTCCACCCATTGAATGATTTTAATGTCATTGACAATCTTGACAAAGGTGGTGATCCTAAATTTTTCCAGCAACTCATTGACATAATACAGGTAGATGGCCCCTCATCAATAATTGTTCAATGAACAGTTTTGCTGAGGGCTTTCACTTGGATGAGGAAAGTGCGTTGAGATGGTAACTGAGGTTCATATCCTTTATGATTAAAGGCCATGAGATTGGAATCCGTTGGGTCAATCCCCTTATTGCTGATAATAGAGCCTGCTTTTGGGAGAGGCAATTTTGCAGTACTTCAAGTGTCGACATAGTGGATGATGATTGGGGCAGATCCTCTACTATATTATAATTCTGTGCTACTTGGGCATGAGGATTAAATGTCGATTTGAGTACTGCTCCCTTTGGCGCTTTATTGTTAGCTCAGGAATGATGGGTGGCACAACTTTGGTTGAAGTTGTTGTCAAACTACTAGGTTGATCTGCAGCCTTGTTGTTTGATAGCTGTGGATTCTCGTAATCTTTATGCCTTGTCAATATCAAAGCATCATTTTGTTGTTTCAAAATGGACAACATAAGCGCTTGGGATGGGGAAGAATTGTCACTAGTAACCAGATTGGTTTCTGGGTTTGGAAATGGATTGGTCAACACTGCTGAGGTTTTTGAACTCTTAAATAATTTCTTAATATCATATTTATATGGAAAGTCCTTCATCCAATGGTCTTCATCACATATGTGACATGACAAAGGAGGTTTCTTTTGCCCAGAAGGGTTTACAGAAGATTTTTTAGGAGACGAATAATCCTGTTTCTTCTTTTTGCTTTTCCCTTTCTTCTTGCCCCCTGGTTTCTTTGGTTCTTTTCCTTTGTCGGTCGACATGAAATTAACTTCTAAGGCAAGAAGTTCTTCATTTTCATTTTGACCAGAAACCATACAAGCTTTCTTAGATGTATCCTTTGCGGTTTTCGTGCTGGTTGTAACTATCACACCATCATTGGCATGAGAGTCTTTGTTTGATTTTGGAGGAGGAGGAACGGAAATCTTGGGTCTAGGAGCATCAGAAATTTTGTCATAGAGCGTGCCAGACTGAGTATAGATCAAGTCTAGATATTGTGCACGAGTAATGACTTGCTCTTCAATGACAACTCCTCCCTTGGCCACATCTTCTGTGATAGAAGGTAACAATGACTTAATAAACCATTCAGCTAACAGCTGATCAGGAACATATGTCTTTTCCATTCTACGACGACGTCGCCACTCATGAATATGATCAGATATGTGAGTGGCTGTCGTCTGCCTAAAATTGGCAAGAAGCTTTGTCCCTGTTTCGTACTTTATGGGTAATTGAAAATGGGTTAAAAAGGTGGTGACGAGGGCGCTGAAGTTATCAAATGAAGCTCTAGGAAATTTGATGTACCATTTTGCTGGCAGACCAGTTAACGTTCGTTGAAAAAGGTGAAACCTAATCAAATCATCATTGAGAGTGTTGGACGAACACCATAGAGGAAAGGTCATCACATGATTCGACAGATCTTCACCCGGATTTCTATTGAATTTAGGAATATCTAACGAAGTTTATGAGGGATCGCCGACCACCAAGGGGTGTAAGCAATTGGATCATTTGTTAGCCAATTCAGATTTGGTGATTTTAAAGTTGCAACGAAAGGCAACTGTTGATTCAGGTTTGGCAAAGCATACCCAGGATAAGATGGGATTGCCTGAGTAGTGGGTCTTTGCATAGCAGCATAATGTATTTGCTACTGATAACTTTGATAAGGTTGATGGGCATAACCATTATGATATGATTGATGGTGACCGTTTTGAATATACAGCTGCCCATTACTCGCAAAGCTTTGTTGCTCAGGTCCTTGGTAAGCTTTCTGGAATTATGGTTGTTGATATTGCACCAGCCATGGTTGTGAAGCCATTTGCTGTTGTCCAATACTGGATGTTTGACCAAGATGAGGGGTGATAGTACTTGTTTGAGCCTGAGTCGCTCTAGTTAAGAAGCCACTAATCAGTGATTGTGGTTGTGTCGTGGAGATAAGAAGCTGTTGTATTACGACTTGAGAGGCTTGAGGTTGACATACAATAGGCAACGCTTATACTTGCGACACCGTAACAATGGCCAATGTAGTGGGAATATTCGACACAGGTTGATTTTGTTGTATTGAATATACAACTCTTGGCTGTTGAGGTAGTATTGGTACCCAACCACTGGATGTGATTCCATCTTGACCCAAATTCTGTTGTGAACTCTCATATGGTTGTTCTCCCGGAGGGAACAACGAAAAGGCATACTGCCCCCCATATGGGGGCATTCTAGTGTTCAAAGGGAAAATCGGCCTTTGGAGACTGGACTGCCCAAATTGATACTGTTGTGAAGAATCAAATTGCTGAGACTCAACATAAGAAATTCCAGATAAGTTTTCGGACGAACAAACAGGAATAGACCATACTGTCGAGACAGTCCCTGGGGTGGACTCCATCTAATTGTTGAGAGCTAGTTGGGACAGATGGTACACCAACAAACATTGTTGGAGTAGTAGAAGGAGGTTCTGCTATTGCTGTATCAGATGACACAGTCCTAGATGTCGATGGTTGTTTAGACATATCGAGTCTATCCAAAATATTTCCTAGCAATTATATAGGGACTTGCGTTGAAGAATGACTAACTTCTGTAGTAGAAGGATATAGGTGGATCCTAGTTCCAAAATGCAATGGGGTATTGGATGGAAGATCTTCCACAATCTCTTCTATCACAATCAGTCCAGGTGGAAGAGGCAGATCGTCAGGTCCATAAAATATTTCTGGTGCCGAAGGAGGTACACACTCTACAACGACAGATGTTGGAGGGATAACACCTTCCAAATTAGTCCTAGATAGAGCTGGTTCAGGAATAGAAGTGTTTACCGTTACACTAGGATCAATTCTAATGTTCTCTTGTAACTGCGGAACTCCTTCTGTAGAGGAAGGGATACCATAAATAGTTGGAGTAAATGGAGTCTCTGAGGATGTTGAAATACAAGTTTCAAACAAACCAAGAGACTTTGACCCAGTTAAATGAGATCGCTTGGCCCCGAATGGTTTCGCATCTGTAGTCAAAGACAGTTGATTTGTTAGTCTCCGCGAACGATGGGGTTTTGATTGAATTTCTTCCACAATTGCGGATTACTTGATCAACTCAATATAAAAAGGAGAAAATGTGATTATGAATAAAATGAATTTTATGACGCTTTGACACAACTTGCTTTTTCAATTTTTAAGAGTCCAAAAAAAGCTAAAGATGACTCTAGTCACCTTCGATTTTTAATGAGCCTGAAGTGACAAGTGCTCAGATCGACCTTTTCTTTTAAGGAGTTCAAAAAGGAACGAAAGTGACTACTCCGGAAATCTAAACAGAGGGATTACCAAACCAATCGCAAAATTGTAGAATACTTTTTAAGGTATAGCAGTCAATCTTCCCGAATGCTGTGTTCAGTGCATTGCGATTGATAGGGTGGCAAACACGGCTTCCTAAGGATAAAGGATACAACCTATTGTGGTATCCCAAGATATACTCGATGGTACTTGGGAGCACAAGTCCATACTGGCACTTTTCGTATCAAAGAGGAGGAATCACCCAACCTACAATGAAAACGATAGTTGCCAGGTTTTATGATGCCAGAATACGTCTCTAGCCTATACTTCTAGATGTTGTGCATTAGGTTCCAAAGTGTTTTTATGTTCATTGAGGTTTATTTTACAATTGATATTTCTTAAGAAGTTTTCTTTTAAGGTTCACCATGTGATGTAGATATATGATTCCTAAATATGCAATCTAAGATGATAAACAATCATTTACTCTCTTTTTGCAATGAAAATCCTGGCTACTAAGGAAAGAGAAGTTAAATCCTTTCAACATAGAGTAGAGAGCACACACTAAGATGCACTGTCCTAAATCAATTCCCGCATGTAGTCTAAATGCAAATGCACATGCATGTATTTGTTTTCCGCTTTCTTAATGTGTGAATGACAAAAAGAATGCTAAGTAGAGATCTAAACTATTTTTCTTTCAAAGCGATAGTACTAACAATTTTCTTTTCAAAAAACGAAAGGAAGACTTAAGATGAAACTTTGTGATTTCGAATTCAAAAAACGAAAGGAAGATTAAGATGACACTTTGCGATTTCGAATTCAAAAAATGAAAGGAATACTAAGACGACACTTTGCGATTTTGAATTTAAAATTGCTTTTGACACTTGAAATACTATTAATTCAAATCAAATATAATGGCAAAAGTGTAATCGACTATCAACAAGAGGAAGACTTTACGACACTCTTTTCTTTGACTGAAAATGACACTTGCAACACTATCAAATCAAAAGACAAGAGTTCGATTAAGCTACTATTTGCAAAGGAGAACTGCAAATGATGAAAAATACATAAAAACATTCACAATTCTTTATCAATGGAGGCTGAATAATGCAAAGGAAGGGAGTTTTAGCAGTGATATACTGATCACAGATAACAAAAATACTGAATAAAGTTGAAGACAATGAAGAGAAAACCAAAATCTGGAGGCAGAAACATTCTTACCTAATCATCGCACTTGTAACACAGGGAAACAGGGATGCATCTCACCTTCAGCACAAGGGAGGTGTGATGCATCTAGGCTGCTAATGAAAGATAGTGTGATGGTCCAGGGATGAGATTGAGCTTGGTTTTTGCTCCAGGGATGAGACTGAGCTGTGAAACCAGAGATTCTAGGTTTGATCCCCAGTGGAGTCGCCATTTTGTTATCGGGAAAACTAGTGTCCATTCAGAGCTGCTAGTCCCATTAAGATGGGTAGCTATCTTAGAAACAAACAATTTAAAGTAACCTGTGTTTTCCTTTATGAGAGATAGATGAGAGAGAAGTAGAGAGTACCAACCTCAGTCTTTCACTTGGCTCCTTACTTGTTTCCTCTCTCCTTTGATAGAGCTTTCGCCACTCTTTTTTCACTTGTCCCGCTTCAAAGAACACCTGTAGAGTCAAAGAAGCAAAATACCATCAAAGCATAGAGATCTATAACCATAAATAATATAGGATCAGATATATATTAACCATACAAATGCATATATCAATACAAGATTTAGAAATATATAAGAATATGGAGGAAAACTCAAATAGCTTTATTGATAGAAGTAATAGAAGAGAGGATTACAACCAAGCTGTTTGATCCAACGCCATCCTCCCAGCATGAAAGCCCTCTTCACCTCATGAAAAGCTTAGATCACCCAACAATACAATGTTTCACAGAGAAACCAACAACACTTCCTTACAAAATACAAAATTCCAGCCTCCTGAATCTCTAGTATGAGGGATCCATATATAGATATTTGCAGGTGGGTGAGTCAGCTTCTGGGTTTTTGATTAGTGTCATTTCTCTGATAGTTCTGGGTTCCACTTGGAGATTTCATGATCTCTTACTCATCCTTGGGTGAATTCAGAGAGGCATGTGTCAAATGGGTAGTTTTTAGAAGATTTTCTGGGTTTCCACCTAGCCAACTGCCTTTGCCATTTGTCTGCTCTCGCTCATCGCACCCTACACAAGGGCTTTCTAGTATGCATCACACTTTTTGTATGTAGCAGGTTAGATGCATCGCACCCTTAGCACTAAGCAGTCTGTATGGTCTAATTTTGACTAGTTTTGAGTAGTTTTTCAGGGAGAACTTTTCGGAGATGATGTAATCAGCTGACCTTGCTGCTTTAGGGTATGAAACGACACTTTTAGGGGCTTAGAAGCCATTGGTTTATGGACATATGAGATTGGGGTTGCAGTGCCCAAATATGTCTATAACAATTTGTTGGTCCAACAAGGTAAATTATGGTGCGTACTATTGAGCCTTCGATTAGAGGTGTGTCATTAGCCCGTTGATAAATTAATTTAACAAGGCCAAATTACATAGAACCATCGCTCTCTACTTTAAATAATCATATCATTTCCAATGTTTCACTTCAGAAGTTTCATTTCCACCTTAGTCAGCTCAAATTTCTTGTAGCCTTTTCCTCGGTCATCTTCAGTTTTCTCTGAGTTTTTTTTAATTAATTTGGTCAATTTCTCTTGTGTTTCTTGCTTCATCAATTTCTTCCTTAGATCACCTGTTACACGAAAAATTGTCACCATGAATTTTTGTAATCAATATGAGTCTATCACCACTCATACATACCTCCTTTGCAAGTCTTAAACCTTAGCTCTACATATCAAGCTTTGAAAATGAGAGAAAGTCCTTAAAAATCTCTAAAACTTTGGTTTCGCACTTTCTCTTAGCATTACCTGCGGTGCCGCACTCACTGGTCATGTCCCCTATGCACCTGACCGCTCTGTATATGCATATATGGGTGTGAACCCCTGTAAAAGTGAAAAGGCGCAAGTTTATTCTTGAAAACTCACTTTGAGTCAATTTTGGAAGCTTCTAGAGGGAATCTTGTGCTGGCAAGTTCGCTCCTTGAGGGTGCATGCATCCCATTCCTTAAGGAGCTAACCCCTTGATGTGAGGAGCTTATCCCCTTGAAGGAGGACTCTATCCCTTCAATGGTGGACCTGTAACCTCCTTCCCTTGCACTATAAAATGAAGCTTTGGGTTGGTTACTTGGGAGGTTGAAAGCTGAATATTTTTTAGGGTAAATGCTGCTGGAACTTAGTCTTCCTTATTGAGTTGTTGAGAGGAAAGATTACATACCTTTTGATCTCATT
>APFE031332705.1:77308-116320 GCA_000404065.3 Pinus taeda
CTCGTTGTATCTCTCTATGTGCTTTTCCAATGAGCGTTATTTGCTCATGGATGGCCTCAATATAATCCCACTGATCTATGATAGACTGGCCAATATTGCCCCACACGACCCTTTTGAGCTCAGATGTGACCTTGTCTAATGTGAGCTCTTTTTCTAGCTCAGTTATCCTTTTCTTGAGGGCTTTTACCTCCCTCTCTCTTTCAGCCACATTCTGCTTGGAATTGTCATATTTTTCATTGATTTTTGCCAGACTGTCCTTGGCTTGATTTAGCTCTGACATCTGAGACTCCAAGACTTGAATTTCATTCCTCAGCTTTTGCATATCAAGGCTTTCAACCTGCTCTGTTGTTGGTGCTGAGGTGGATGGTGCTGCGTGTTGTACCTGCTGGCTGCGAGGGGCAGTGGTTTGAGGGATTTCCTCAAGATTTATTGTTTCTGGAGGAGGCTGAGAGGTTTGCCCTACCTCCTTTTGCTGTAATGCTGCCTGCAAGGTGGCCTCTGATTCCTGTAGCTTTTCTTGAGTATGGATGAGCTCTTTGTATAATGTCATCAGCATAGCAGCTGCATCCTTTTCCTGCCTGAGCTGGGCAACCTCTTCTGTTTGAGGATGAAGAGTTGCTGGGATTTTTAACATCTTTTTTAATGCTGCCATATCAGCATCCCTCAACTTCAGGATTTCTTACACAGCCTTAACATCTTTAGGATCATGCCAAAGCTCTATTATAATTTCCTCCAGAGCTTTGATCCTATTGTCCTTAGCTTGAGAGGAAGCCCTTTCCAGCTCAAGCTGTGCAGCGGTGTTATTTAGGTTATTTTGCAGCCTATAGTTTACCAGGGTTTTATCTGCCAATGTGGCATAGACCATCTCACCTGTTTGTTTGTGCAATTCTATTTGATCCATTGGGTGGATGTCTTTGGAAAGGACCTCCAGGTTGGTCCTGATATAATCTGCAGCTGATTGTGGTTGCTGCACTGTTGGTGTAAAATGGCTCATGATCATTTTTCCTTCATGTGCATCATATGCAGACATGAGCCTTTGCTGGTTCGTAGGAGCCATTTTCAATAGGTGATTATATAGCTGCAGCTTTAATGGTTCATTTCTGCTTTTGATGTCTTTAAACTGCTGCTTGATGCTTTTCTCCCCTTCCCTCCTTTGTCCTGAGGAGCTGACTTCTCCTACTGCTGCCCTGTCTTGCTCTTGTTGGAAGGAGCTGGTTGAGGCCTCCATGCTAGGCAGGCCTGTTCCTGAAGTCTGCCCCATTGGCATTTCTTCTTCAGAGAAGGGGTTTAGTCTTTGCCTCTTCTCCCCTTGAGTTGGTGATGCTGTAAGGGGAGTCTCTCTGTCTCTTTTTCTGTTCACGTCCTCTCTTTGAGGGGTTTGGAGGATGGAGGAGTCAATCCTTGAATCTTGCCTTGGGGGTGCCATTTGTGATGGCTGCTGCTGTGTGGCCATTGGGGCCTCTGCTGTCTGTTCCCCCTGTACCTGTTGCTCCTTTTGCTACTGTACCTGTTGGGGTGGCTACACCTGTCCCTGTTGTGCCTGTTGCTCTTCCATGTCCTTCTCCTTGCCTTTGCTCTGAGCTTGGCTTGTGGTTTGGACTGCCTCTTGATGTGCTGTAGATGATGAGGCAACTTCTCCTGCTTGAGGCTTTGGTAGAGCGAATACCTGTGGAGGAGATTCCAAGTCAGCCATTTTCAGAAGATGCCTTCTAGCTCTTTCATTCAATTCTTCTTGTGTGATCGGTTCCTCCAGTGTGCCCCTTTTCCATTTTGGTTGGTTGGCAAATTTTTCAATGTGGGGCAAACTCACATGGTCATAGCTAGAGAGATTATATTTTAGCCTTCTGAATGATATGGAATGATTAGGGTCATATGGCTTCCAAAGGAAGCTGGTTTTCAGGCCAAGGCATTCTAGCTTTCTATCAGCTTCTTTCCAGCCTTCCCTTTTGTTCAAGACAAGGTGGCCCAATTGATTTTTCACCTTTAGCTGTGCCTTCTTGCCCTTGCCTACAAAGTATACCATATCAGCATTCCCAAATTGCCTGAAATATTCAAGGGAAAATAGTCTCATAGGCACATACTTGGGCAATCTATATGGGCGTAACTCACACCCATATATTCTGATCACGGTGTAGTGTTGGTAAAAGTACCAATCCCCTATGTTGTACACCTTGGATAACTGCAGGATCCTCTGCATCTCATCAGTCAGTCTTGGAGGAGGCAAGCTTAGGAATAAAGACATGGCTGGGGGGATGAAGAGGTCTATGAACTCATAGTAGGTATATGGAGAGTAGGTTCTGCTATGAAACACTGAGGTCCAGTACACTACTGACCTTGGATTGCCTTCTGCATCTGTTCTCTTAACAACGAAGGAGAACTTCTCATGTTAATAATATAGAGTGAGGTGGTAGATGTAGGAGGTGTATCTGAACACCTTCTCTCTTGACAGGTTCAAAAACTGCTCATGCATCTTATCTGAAATGTATGTGGCATAATCATAATAGATTGGACTCTTGCCAGGGGAAAACATAGTCATCATCACTAGTACAGTTTCATCAACAAATTCAACTGATTTGTACCCCAAAATGGAACTGATCATGTATGCAAGATCTACACCTAGTTGATTGAGGTAGCCATCAAAAATAGGAGGGTACAACACAGTGTCAGAGTCTTTAATGAACAATTGGTTGAGCTTTATGATTTGTGCATCAGTTAGCATCTTAGCTCCTTGGTTGATCAAATCCAATAGAGACAAGGGGACCAATTTCTTCTGGGTCTTGAACTGTAGCATCTCTCTAATGGCCTCAGGGGTCATGTAGAATACCACTGAGCCTGAAGGGTCAAGCACAGCTCTTTGCATGGGGTCATAGCAGACATCACATAGATGAATCAGGTCAGGGAATTGGTTGACCCGAGGGAGCTTGAATATTGGGAGGAAGGAATCCCAAATGCCTAGTATGTCTGTCCCATCCTTATGTTTGGCCTTAAGCTCATTCAACAGGTGAAGGTGGAACTTGGTATATTCAATCCTTACTTACATAAATTTGTTCTGATTTTTATTGATGATATTTTGATTTATTCAAAGAACTTAAAAGAACACGAGGAACACTTGAGAATTGTGTTGCAAACCTTGCAAGATCATTAGCTATACGATAAATATAGGAAATTTGTTTTTTATAAATATTAGATGCAAAACTTGGGACACGTCATTTCATCTCAAGGCATAGTTGTGGTCCCTGAGAAGATTAAAACTATCATGGAGTGGTCTGTCCCCAAAAATGTTGTTGATATTCTCTCTTTTATGGGGCTAGATGGGTATTATCATCGCTTTGTTGAGGGGTTTTCTAAAATCGCATACCCTATAACTTCTTTATAGAGAAAAGGAAGAGCTTTGAAGTGGATAGAATGCCAACAAAGTTTTGAGCATTTAGAACACCTATTAACCACAACACCTGTATTACAAGTAGTAGACCCGGAGAAAGAGTTTATTGTTTTCTGACACTTGTCAAGAAGGTGTAGGAGGGTTTTTGATGCAGGAAGGTAGAATAATAGCATATAGGTCACCGAAACTGAAAAATCATGAGAAGCGGTATTCTGTGTATGATTTGGAATTAATGATAGTAGTTCATGCCTTAAAAGTATGGCGACATTATTTATTGGGAAAGAAAATTATTTTAATGACCAATCATAATAGTCTAACAAGCTTCTTCAAGCAACCTAATATTAATGCATGCCAAGCTAGGCAAACTTCCTTCGTAAGTGAGTTTGACTTTGATATAAGACATCTTAAGGGGAGAGAAAATCGAGTGGCTAATGCATTGAGAAGAAAACTACATTGTGTATATGAGATTTCATGCAGTCGAATGGAATCCAACCTTATGGGAAAAATTAAGGAAGCTACCCATAAAGACTCAAAACATCAATTCCCATGGCAATAGACCAGTAAGACACAAAACTCTGGAAAACAATCTAATTATGGCATAAGAAATGATAACATGTTGACCTTTAGGGGTAGGATATGCATTCCTAACCAAACCACTGTTAAGTAATTCATGATGGATGAATTCCACAAAAGACCATATGTTTCCCATCCCAAGTATCATTTTTATTTTTTTGCAATGAATAAGGTTTACTTTTGGCTAGGTATGAGAAAAGATATTACAGACTATTTGGCCCAATGCTTGGAGTGCCATCAAGTTAAGGTTGAACACCAACACCATTCAGGGTTACCTCATCCTCTAACCATTCTAGAGTGGAAATGGGATACAATTACTTTAGATTTTATTACAGGCCTACCTATATCTAAAAATCAGAATGATTCCATCATAGTAGTGGTATATAAATTGAGCAAGACAACCCATTTTATACTGGTTAAATCTACATATAAAACAATTGAAATTGCAGATATATTTATGTAAGAAATGTTTTGACTACATGGTATACCTAAGGTGGTGATGTCATATAGGGATGTAAAATTTACCTCCACATTTTAGAAGGTGCTTTTTACAGGTTTGGGTACCCAAATTTAGTTTAGCACTGCATATTGCACTCAAACTGATGGGAAAATGGAGCAATTTAACTAGGTGCTGGAAGATATGTTAAGAATGTATGTTATCAAGCACTGCATGGGCCCTCCTGTCCCAGCGTTAGTCCTTCTTGGGTGTTACAGATCCATTTGGGCACATCACTCCCATGATCCAGATCACTGTTTTAGGGCTCATCAAACCCTAATTTCAGTTAGTACATGCCCTAAATAAGTTACCCTTTTGAATGCCTCCTTCCCAAATAGTTTCATGACTTGAAGACATCCTAAAATGACCTCTAGAGGACCAACGTAGGTAGGCCCATGTAAGGGTGCGTTGCAGAGCAGTTAATTCCATGCCAAGATGCTTTGTAGAGAACTTAGGCCCTCTTTCACCTGCGCTGGGTAAGATTGAGCGAAATTCACATAGGGTTTGGGGAATATTCTTATCTTTTGGAGTCATCTAGAAGTTTCCCTCACTTATCAACTCCTATGAGCTCGAAAATGGATAAGAAATGAGTTAAGAAGCATCCTATCCTCTCATCCCTTCCTCCATGGAACTAATTCTAAGTATGGAAGGCCATTCAATACCCCCATTTATGACATAACCTCCTTCATCCTCCTATAAAATAAACACTCATCTAAGTGATCAAGGGCTGGACTACGTTGAATTGTAAGGAGATAATGTTGCTATGAGAATTGACTTTGAAGCAAGTATTGTAATGCTACTAGTTTGTCATGCTTTTGATGTGACGTGGATGGGATCCAAGCTGGAGGAATGACTTTGAATTAGACACAATGGTTGTAGTTCCTTCTTCTATTCAATAAAGTATTTGAACCTTTTTCCATATGTTTGTATTGTCATATGATGCTTATATGTGTGAAATGTATCTGATTCCATTCACTTGTATCAATACATCTTTTGCTTTGATTGGTTCTTTGTCTTCAGTTGATGTTTACAGGTACTTCTCAAGCGTGTTAAGTACGGGAAGCAGCGACAGGATCGATACAGAGGAGACAAGAGGAAAGTGGAACTACAAGTAGGTATTCTAATCTTCTTTGTCTTATCTATTGCTTATAGGAAAAGGCTAAAGTTCTTTAAGCTGTCGTTCTAGATATGGTTACTTATCTAGGGAATTAGTATTTATCTGTAGATACCAAATTCTCCAAAACACTACCTCCACTTATGCTTTTCTGCCTCTCTGCTGAGTATTCAGGGTTCCAGAGAAGATTCTGCAAGCCAACTATCCCTACCCCTCAATTGCAAGAAATCTCCTCAATTGAATTCCCTCCTGAGAACTTCTCACTTCAGAAATTCGATCTCTTGATCTCTCTCAATGTATCTTCTAAATAATCCTCAAGCCCTGTCTTATATCTTCTTGTTTGACAACCAACAAACTAGATTAACTCCTAATCAAAGGCTTAGATTATTTTGATTCGATCTCTGTCTTTTTCTAGAAGTTTCGCCCACAATTAGATTAATACCCATTAATATTTTAATTTTCCTAAGTTTAGACTTCGGAACTCTGTTAAAAATATTATTTATTTTAATAAAATCGTCTTTGGGTGGAATTTCCCAAAACCGTTTTTGGGTTCTTCAGAATGCATGTGTCCAAGCCTCCATGTAAAATTTTAGGCCTAGAGCACATCCGATGCTACCCCAAATCAAGAAAGAGTTGACATAGCAAATGGGGCCTAAGCCAAATCCTCAACTATAACTCAATAGGTACGACATTTGGAGTAGGATCCAATGAAGATGTGATCGAACTAGTAGGTTGATCAGTAACCTGAACGTTTGAGGGATTCACATTAGCGTAGTCCTTACTTTGGGTGGCCACTATAACATCATTTTTAGGCTTATCAGAGGAAAGTATCAAAACCAAGTTAGAGGAAGTGGGTTCCCGGGCAACCATATTTGTCTCTTGATTCAGAAATGGGTCTATCAACACAATGTGCATAATGGATGATTTAAGGAATTGATTCACCTTCTACCGGTGTGGACAATCATGAGTGAAATGCTCCTCATTACAAATCAAACATGGGTAACGAGGTTTCTGTTGAAATGTGGCAACAATAATATTCCAATTTTAATTTGTCCTTGAATTAAAATTCGAATTTAGTCTCACCAGTTGCTTGAAAAATAATTAATTAATTCATCTTGAGTTAATTAGTTGGAGAAATTTTTAGCTAGAAGTTTTTGTGAAGTCATGCAACAATTATCCCTTTGATTGAGGAAGTTATCCCTTAATTAAGGAGATAAGGATGAGTTGTATTTGAGTTGTAATTAGTTAGCTCAGTTATCTGAGTTAAGTCCAATTAAATTATTTCCAAACAGTTTGAGGAACTAATTGTGAGTTCAGTCAGTTAATGCATACATGCATGAAACTAGTGTACTCCAGATAACTGAATATTCTCTCATAAATAACTCATGCATGTCAGTTTAGACAAAGACCCAATTGAAATTAAAGACAGGGGCATTGTACTATCAGTTGCAATAATTTTCCTATAAGAAAATCTCTTGCATGCAGAAGGAATTCATTCCTTGAGATTTGCGCAGTTTTATAGTGTGTTGGAACAGTGTGTGAGATCAGTGTCACACAAGGTTACAGCTGGAACACTTAGGGAAAACAGTGCAAGGAAATTGGAGGCTTGGAGGACAGTGGAGAAGGCATATGAGTTGTCTAGTCTGTCTATGAGCAGTGTGAGGGATTGTACTGAAAGCTGGATAGTTGTGGGAGCTAAAGCTTTATGTAATCTTGAGATATTTCCACTTGTATGATAATACAGATAGTGGGGTTTTTAGCTGAGGCTTTCCCAGAGTATTCTTCTATGTTTCATGTGTATTGATTCTTATTCTCTGTTATATGTGTTCTGTTTGATCTTGCTCAAATCGATTAAGCTTTCGCAAGTTTGATTGTAGAAGTAGATTACGTATTTTGCTTTAGTTATATTGCATAATCAAGTTAGTCTACACTGAGAATTTCTAGATGGAGGGAAGAAGATTAACAAATCTGAAGTGAGATGCTTTAATTGTCATGAGGTGGGCCATTATGCAACTAATTGTCCATTAAAGAAATCCAAGAAGGGATCCTCGAAAGGATCAGAAGGTAAGGCACTAGCCTCTTAGTTCGAATTGGATTTTACCCTCATCGCATGTATGGTTTCATTGATGGTGGGTTGTGTTTGGTATCTGGACAATGGAGCCTCATTCCACGTTACTGACGATAAAAGTTTATTTAGTACCTTGGAGGAGAAAGACCTCAAGATGCGCATAGAGATGGGCGATGATGGAAAGTACTGTGTTTCATGAGAAGGCACGGTTACTTTTCAAAGGGAGCATAGAGTTCCTCTCACCTTGACTGATGTAAAATATGTGACTGGATTGAAAAAGAACTTCGTATTGGTTGCGATGTTGGAAAACAAAGGCTACAATGTTGTCTTCAGTAAAGGAAAGGTGTTCATGAGACACATAGCCATGGGTCAGACCAAGAGGATTGAGATTCGAGTGAAGAATCTCTATAAGCTAGAGGTAGATGACCATGTTGCATTGAGTTCGAAAGCAAAATTGGTGCAAAGCCAAGACATTGTTGAGTTATGGCATAGGTGGTTGGGCCACTTGCATCATGGGGCCTTGATGATAATGCAACAGATCTCTACTGGACTTTCCAAAGGTAAACTTGAGCAAGTGGAGACATGTAAGGGTTGCACTTTGGGAAAGTGCGCCAAGTCTTCCTTTCATGATTTAGACAGTCGAGCAGAAGCAATCATAGAGCGAGTTCATACTGATGTGTGTGGACCATTCTCGACAGCATCCACTGTGAAACAAAGGTATTATGTGATTTTCATTGATGATTTTTCTCGTAAATGCTAGATCTATTTCATGCAGAAGATGGATCAAAACTTCTCAAAGTTTTGTGAGTTCAAACCCTTGGTTGAGAAAGAATCAGGGAAGAAGATCAAGGCCTTGAGAAGCCACAATGGTGGAGAGTATGTCCCTCAAGAGTTTAAGGACTTTTGTGTAGCAAAAGGAATTAAATGGGTGTTGATGGCACCTCATAACCCACAGCAGAATGGGGTGGCCGAGAGGAAGAACAGAATGATTGTGGGGGTAGCTCGGGCGATGCTGCATGACCAAGGCCTACCACTTCATTTGTGGGTTGAGGCAGGCAACACAACAGTCTATTTGTAGAATAGAAGCCCACACCGCATTCTTGGGATGAAGACACCAGAGGAAGCTTTCTCCGGGAAGAGACCAGATGTGGGTCACTTCATGATCTTTGGCTCATCGGTATATTTCCATGTGACCAAGGATGCCTGAAAGAAACTTGAGTTGACATCTGAGTTGGGGATACTTGTGGGGTACACTGATACACCCCATAACTATTAGGTGTACTTGCCTATCAGTCAAAGGACAGTGGTTCACAGAGATCTCAAGTTTGATGAGCAGAAGGCCATACGAGTTTCCCTTGAGAGGGAGCTCCAACTACAGGCTGTGGAGGAACTTTTGGTTCCTAAGGAGGAGGAGCCTCAGACTGATGCGGAGCAGTCACATGTAGAGGTTCAGGGAGTGGAGACATCCATTCAAGTAGAGTCTTCCAGAGAGGGATGGAAGCGCACAAGAGAAGTTGACAGATTGTTGTTAGATGTGAGAGAGAATGTGGGAGAACAATCTTCTTAGCGCAGACAAAGGTGGTTGCCTGAGAGGTACACTGGATACATGGACCTTATTGGGGAATGTGTTGAGGCCGAGCCATCTTCCTTTGAGGAAGCAGTGCAACAGTGGATTTGGGTTGCTGCTATGGTGGAGGATAATGACTCCATAGTTTGGAACAGTGTTTGGGATGTGGTTCCAAGACCAAAGAACAAGTCAGTTATGAGTTCCCATTGACTTTACAAGGTAAAGCAAGCTACTGATGGTATTGTGGAGAAACATAAGGCAAGATTTGTTGCCCATGGTTTCTCACAGGTCGAGGGGATTGACTATGATGAGACTTTTGCTCCTGTAGCAAGGTACTCATCTATCAGATCGATGTTGGAACTATCAGCACAGATGGGTTGGAAGATCCATCAGATGGATGTGAAGACTGCATTCCTCAATGGCAAGATTGAGGAAGAGGTGTACATAGAGCATCCAGAAGGTTTTGACACCTTCGATCATGAGTCACATGTGTGCTAACTCAAGAGAGCTTTGTATGGGTTGAAGCAAGCACCTTGTGCTTGGTACACCAGGATCGACAACTACTTCACCAAGTTGGGCTTCACAAAGAGTGAAGCGGATGTGAACCTGTACCACATCATGGTAGAAGGTAAGCAGTTGACCATTGTTCTTTATGTTGAAGATCTCATATTGACAGGTGATGATTAGTTGATCATGTCTTGCAAGGAGGACCTTGCAAGAGAATTCGAGATGAAAGACATGGGTCTCATGCACTACTTCCTTGGCATGGAAGTGTGGCAGAAAGATGGGGATTTGTTTGTGTCTCAAGGCAAGTATGCCAATGAGATACTCAGGAGATTCCACATGGAGAAGTGCAAGCCCATGTAGACTCCTTTAGAAGGTAACTAGAGGAAGGAGGATGCTAATTCAAGAGAAGTAGTAGAGGCTACTGTGTATCGGTAGTTTGTGGGTTCACTAATGTACTTAGTGAAAACACGACCAGATTTGTGTTATGCGATGAACCAACTGAGTCAAGCTATGGTTCAACCTACCAAGATGTTTTGGAAGGCAGCTAAGCATGTTTTGAGATACCTCAAGGGCACATCTCAGTATGGATTATGGTAAAGACGGACAGAGAGAGTGAAGCTATAGGGCTTCACAGATGCAGATTGGGTAGGGAGTCCATAGATCAAAATAGCACATTAGGAGGAATTTTCAACCTTGGGTCAGCTGTAGTTTCTTGGTATAGCAGGAAATAGTGGTCGGTTGCACTCAGCTCAGCAAAGGCTAAATACATGGCTGCAAGTGAGGCAACATGTGAGGCCATTTGGATGGAAAAAATTCTAGTTGGTTTGTTTGATTAGAGGATGGATTCAAATGTGATCTATTGTGATAATCAGAGTTGTATCAAACTCTCTGAGAATCCAGTATTTCATGACAGGTCCAAGCACATCGACATTTGGTTTCATCATCTGAGAGACCGTGTGGCGAGGAGGATCATGTTGTTACAGTATATTTCGACCGAGGAGCAAGATGTTGACATTTTGACTAAAGCATTGTCAAAGTGTAAATTCGAGTTCCATAGAGATAGGATCGGGGTGGCAGATAATCCCTTTCTTGTTGAGAGGGAGTGTTGAAATGTGGCAACAAGAATATTCCAATTTGAATTTGTCCTTGAATTAAAATTCGAATTTAGTCTCACCAGCTGCTTGAAAAAATAATTAATTAATTCATCTTGAGTTAATTAGTTGGAGAAATTCAAGCTAGAAGTTTTTGTGAAGTCATGCAACAATTATCTCTTTGATTGAGGAAGTTATCCCTTAATTAAGGAGATAAGGATGAGTTGTATTTGAGTTGTAATTAGTTAAATGAGTTAAGTCCAGTTAAATTAGTTCCAAACAGTTTGAGGAACTAATTGTGAGTTCAGTCAGTTAATGCATGCATGCATGAACCTAGTGCACTCGAGATAATTGAATATTCTCTCATAAATAATTCATGCATGTCAGTTCAGACAAAGACTCAGTTGAGATTAAAGACAGGGACAATGTATTATCAGTTGCAAGAATTTTCCTATAAGAAAATCTCTTGCATGCAGAAGGAATTCATTCCTTGAGATTTGCACAGTTTTATAGTGTGTTGGAGCAGTGTGTAAGATCAGTGTCACACAAGGTTACAGCAGGAACACCCAGGTAAAACAACGCAAGGAAATAGGAGTCTTGGAGGACAGAGGAGAAGGCATATGAGTTGTCTAGTATGTCTATGAGCAGTGTGAGAGATTGTACTGAGAGCTGGATAGTTGTGAGAGATAAATCATTGTGTAATCCTGAGATATTTCCACTTGTATGATAATACAGATAATGAGGTTTTTAGCTGAGGTTTTCCCCAGAGTATTCTTTTGTGTTTCATGTGTATTGATTCTTCTTCTCTGTTATATGTGTTCTATTTGATCTTGCTAAAATCGATTAAGCTTATGCAAGTTTGATTGTAGAAGTAGATTAAGTATTTTGCTTTAGTTATATTGCATAATCAGGTTGATCTACAGTGAGAATTTCTACATTTTCTACTTTTCTTTAGGATATTAATTGTTTTGTTTATCCTATAGAGCATTGTATTTCTTCTTCTTACCTTTACCTTTCTTCTTACTTCCTATTTGTGGAGATTTTCCTTTGGATGATTGAACGACATTGATCTCGAAAGTAGAAGACACAGGAGTGGAAGGAGGATTTTGAGTAGTGACAAAGAGAGTTGAATCAAATGGTTTACTCGTCGATTGTTGATTGGTAGAACCAATTACGCCATTGACAACTTGTGATTCTTTACTAGGATTTTTAGAAACAATATCAGTAGGTCGCAGATCATTTGGTATCTTATCATAAAGCATGTCAAATAAGGTACATATGAGATCCAAATCATGGGCACGAGAAATTACCTACTCTTTGGTTATGACTCCACCTTTAATAATGCCTTCATTGGTAGATAACAACAAAGACTTAATGAACCATTCAAATAATGATTTGTGAGGAACAAAATTTTTAACACTACTGATGAATATGTTCAAAGATGTCAATGGCATTAGAATATTTGAAATTGGCTAAGAGTTCTGTTCTAGTCTCATATTGATTGGTAATTGGAAATGTGTTAGGAATGTAGTATTAAAGGCGATGAAGTTATCAAACGAACCTCAAGGTAATTAAATAGACCAATTTATTGTCGTACTAGTGAGTGTACCTCGGAAAAGACGCAAACGAACATAATCATCATTGAGGGAGTTCAAAGAACACCGCAAATGATAAGTCATCACATGCGTGGATGGGTTTTCTCTAATATTTCCATTGAATTTAGGAATACTAGAAGGCAATTTCATAGGAATAACCGACCACCAAGGAGAATGAGTGATGGGATTGTTGGTGAGCTTGGTCAAATACAACAATTTGAGAGTTGCTACAAATGGAAACTACCTGTTGAGATCCGGTGAAGGATATCCTACATAAGATGGGATATCCTAAGCAATAGGTATCTATGTCCCAGGATAGGGAAGATTTTGATAAAGAGTATACACATAACCTTGTTGTGCAACTCCAAGATAACCCTAAAAAGGTTGAAATGAATAAGTTTGGAATTGCTGACCATAAGGAATTTGAAGGATACCTTGATACAGTTGATATTGTTCGCATGTGGGATTTTGCATCATCCCAACATAAGGTGGGTTAGGTTTTGGTTGTGCATATGTCATACCATACACATTCTGAACCATTTGAGTTTGAGGAATAGCCTGCGACTATTGTGATTGTAATTTACCTTGAAGAGACTAGGTATACATGGCTTGATATGTTCCAGATACCAGTGGAATGGATTGAGTTAAAGGAACAACCTGTAAAGGTTGGCTCACATTCATTTGTGTTGGGACAAGTTGATATATAGGTTGTTGAACAAAAATTTGAGATGTAGGTGGAACAGCTTCAGAGACTAAAGATGAAGCCACAATTTAACCAAGTTGGATAAGCATAGTAGGTTTCCAAACATTAGCATCCATTCTCGAATATGGAGGACTCATTTGAGGTTGAGCTAAATTGAGGAGATGGAAATGTTCCTACAACAAGTTTCCCCCTACTGAAAGAGGAGGGTTCCCAATAGGAGATGGATTGGGTTGTTGTAGATAACCATGGCCACTAACATGAGGGCTAGCCTACTATTGAAATGTAGGTGTAGATGGTGGAATAAGAGTAGACTGTGTAGTGGCCATTAAAGAAGTGCCATATGAAATTCTAGATGTAGATGTCATTGGAGAGGTCCATGCACTGGATGTTGCACCAGAGAAGGTACCAGACAAATATTGGTAACCAGGCGAGATGGACGGGCCACCATATAAATGTGTATTTGATGTCGTTACAAACATGGTGAGATTTCAACTTAGGTTGTCTTAGCCATGGTTGTAGATATAGGATGGGAAACCATAGCATATTCAATCATGGTTAACTGTCCCAAAGAATATTTCCAAGAGAAACTCAAAGGTGAGTTGAAAGGAAAAGAACCAGACAAAGGAGGCTGAGATGGAGTATGAGGAGAAGGAAAAGGGTGGGCCTGATAGAAATGAGCCCCTGATAGAATGAGAGAGAAGGGTTGAGGCTCTTCCTGTGGAATCTCTTCGATACTCACAAGACCAGGTGGAAGTGGTTCACCGTCGGGTCTAAGATATATAGTTTGGGGTTGTGTTTAGTCAAAGGAAGAGAATAAGAAGGTCTTGAAGTTATAGGTGTAGATAGATGAGGTACCTTAGGTTGTATAACCTTAGGTTGAGTTGTCTATGATTCATTATAGTTAAGTTCAATAACCTCGGGTATTGAGATTCCCGGTGCTTCGGTTTCAACTATGTCAGATTCACTAACCAATCTAGAGGTAATCTTGGGCTCCGTACTCATAGGAAATGATGATTCTATTGGATATATATAAGATGGAAGACTAGAAGTAATAGCTCCTGAAGTACTAGATTTAGTAGTTTGTATTTTCTTTTGCTTTTGACGATGACCAAGAGTTGCTTCAGGTGGAAGAGGAGGCTTATTTTTCATTCTATGCAAATGAAAAGGTAAAGAGTTTTGTTCTTCCACATTGGATTAATAAATTTTAACAATTAACACAAAAAATAAATCAAAGAGGGTAAACTAGGCATAAAGGTTTTCCAAGCAACTATGAACATCAATATATAACTTTGGAGAACCAAAGATTTACGTACAGGCATGCAATCTCCCTGAATGTTGTGTTCGATGTATCATGGTGTACAAGGCAGCCGACTCAGTTACCTAAGGGAGGATAACAACCTATGGTGGACTACCAAAATATACTTGATGGTACATGGAAGTGAAGTCTGTGTTAGTGTTGTCTAATGCATAACCGTACAATGAGAGTGTTCCCATAAACTTTTCATTGGTGGAGCACCATCCAATATACCCGAAGGTACGTGGAGCATGGTACGATACACTTACATACGTGGAATGGGATATCACCCTCGAAATGCAACACTGGCAAAAAAATGACAACTCCTATGTTTATAGACACCAAAACACGTCTCTAGCCTAGACCTCTAGATGCTTGCGTTAATGTTACAAATGCTTCTTAGGTTGAGTCAATAAATTTTAAAATTTATCTTGAGTTAAGTTTAAGTTTTCAAGGCTCACCAAAAATTTCACCTAAATATCCTAAAATGCAAGCTAGCATGATAAAATGAAAATTTTCTTTTCAATGAAAATCTATATATGGGAGGGAAGAGAACAAAGAATATGCAACATACAAGATGCAACAAACAAGATTGTTAAGCAATTCCCCTAATGCAATTGTTCTTAATTACAATTTCTCTCACAAAATTCTAGATGTAATGCATGATGCATAAGATTTTTATTTTCAATTCCACTTAATTTTCAGATGAAATGTAATATATTTGCCTAATCACTGATAAAAGAAACTATTCAGAACGATGACTGAAGCACCAATTCCTTCAAGCAACCCAATGATCAAGAAATCAATTTGCTAATGACCTAACATCAAGAACAAAGAAAATCTAAACAAATTCTTATCAAAGGCACTCAAAACCAAAGGAAAACAAGATGAAGGCTTCTGAGAGAGATGACCACACTCAGGGACATAAGGAGGACCAACTAAAACCAAGTTAATAAGAGAGAAAAGCATGAAAATGATTTTTTTTGCATGAAACAAGGGTCAATACAGGTGCGGATAGGCTACCAGTGCTTTACAACGCAGGTGCAAGGAAGGATAGGGTGCTTTGCAATGCTTTGTCAGCAGACCAGGGGGTGCACTGATATAGGAGAAGCCAATGCTGACACAAAAAGTCAATTGCAACTCAATGAAAGGTCTTCATAAGGTCAATTCAAACTGAGTAAGGCACTAGAGGTTTATTTAAGAGGTGTAACAAGGGATAACTTCAAAGAAACCACTAAGAGAATGAATCATTCCGCAGTGGAGTCGCCAATTTGTTATACGGAATCTATGACTGCGGATAGAAGTGTCTTCCTTAGACCTAGTGGCATGGTCTAAAACAACAAAAAACAATGACTATAAGGTTCTCCTTGGAGAAATTGGAAAATTAAAATATGCTTACTTGTGATTTGTTGCAAACTCTTCTCTCCTCTTGGGTTGTAAGATCCAACCATAGATCTGATTGTTATAATTATAACATGCACAAACAATCAACACAGGCCAAATATCTACGACATTTAAGTAGCATTATCTAATCACTCTATTCAATGAATCGACATAGCATTTAAATATATGAATGTAAACATAACATATCACATATAGGAAAACAATATACTCTTTGTATTAATATGAAAGGGAGAGAGTTTACAACAAAAAGTGGAATTTGATCTTGTAGAGATCTCCCTAAGTTTACTTGTCCTTCTTTGTCACAATACACACCTCAAGGTCACCCTAATGCATGGAAATGATAACTCTCTTATGATTAAAGCAACAACGTAAGGGTATGATTAGTCTCCAAAAGTCAACCCTGATGTTATAGATGGTTGTATATTTATAGGAGAGTGTGGTAGTTTAGGAATTTTTATCCATTTACCAATCTAGGCTTGAGATCCACTTAAGAGGGGAGGATGAGCTCAAGGGATAAGAGGTGAAATTTCCAAGGTATGAAGATAGGATTCAAAGTTCTTATCCAAGGTAAATGGTTGTAACAACTCCTAGAAGCTTCTGGAAGAGGAATCTTTAGTTTTATTTTTATTTTCCCCAAATTTTTAGAATCAACGCACCCCCGACAAGGGACTACATGCTACTGATCAGAGTAGGTACATAACTGAGCAACCTGCTACTGAACGTAGGTCCCTAAAGGGCCAGGATGTGCTGGGCCTTAAAAGCACTGAAATGAAGCAGTTAAGGTCAGAAACTCATGGATTTGGGAGAGTCATGCTTAGGGCTTTGTGTAGGGATGATGACAAGGTGTTCATGGATGTTAATTGATTGAGTTTGTAGGCTTATTGACTAGATGTGAAAAAATGGCCTATAACAATTGGTATTAGAGCTCTACAGGTTTATACATCAAATAACAATGGGTTTTCAACAAGGCCCACCAAGGGATTTATTACCCCAATTAACATCCAACAATAATATTTGACAGAGATATGGTTTACAGGGACAAACATAAATAGGGGTATAAGATGAAACAATGACTCAATAGGGTTTTGTTAATGGAGAAAAAATATTTCTATTTTGATTTAGCTGGAGCTCAACATATTCATGTGGATAACAGTATGTCGCTATCAAACTACCAACCTATTTTGTAATTCTCTCTTTCATGGGTAGCTTAAAGAGTTATGAGGAACAAATTATATCATGAATGTTTCCCACCTCCAAAACTTACAATGCCTGACTTGCACCCAAATTGTGTGGAACTTGATTTCCTAACTACATTGGAATTCTAATTGGATAGTATGTTGAAAATACTCTATTTCTTAGATGATTGCATTTCTAAGGTATTATGGTAGGAAAATTATTAATATTAGTCATGGGCACAATATAATTCCCCAAAGCGAGATGTAGGAAATCATGAAAGCACTATATTGGGCTTCTTATGATGAACAAATGCAAAGTTTCACTATGAAGCCTCATCACTTGCTTCGAGTGGATGTTGTTAATTGAACATGGGGAAACTAATTGTGGTCATGTTGTGCTAGCTCAAGTGATAGAACCATGAAATACTTCTTTTGAGGCCCCTTTCACTAAGGATGTCAATGAAAATATATCTACTCTCAAGACCACACTAAATCAAAACATTAATCAAGAGGTTATTGAAAAATAAGTTGTGGCATTACAGGGTGGTTTTGCAAACCCAAGCCTCACTAAGGTCAAGCAAGATGCTACTAAAAATGCCTTCACCTAGTTACTTGCAAAATATTTGATGAAAAAAGGAGAGCATGTGACTACCCTTGTCCCTCAATGAGTTGTCTACAACCCTCCATGAGATGGTTGATGATAGATCACATTGCCTTGATGGATTCCCATGTTAATTTTACAAGGCCACATGGGAGTTTGTAGGGTTATACCTCATACAAGTCTATTAAGAAACCATCTAAAAGTACTCATGATGTAGGAATCCATTAGGTTTATTTATTTTTATTCCCAAGGTCTGAGACCTAGAGCTAATTATTAGTTGGAGGTCCTTCACTCTACTTAACATGTTATATATAATTATAGCCAAATCTCTTTCCCTATATAATAATCATGTTCTCACTAAGATTAGTTAGCCTGAACAAGCTAGTTTCATTTGTGAGTGATGCATCTTATTCTATTAATGTTGTTAGGGAAGGCATGGAATGGGCCAGATCGTTCATCCTCAACAAGCTATTCATAATGATTGACTTTGAGAAGTTTTATTACATAGTGGAATGACCTCTCATCCTAGAAATACTTTAGCTCTAGGCCTTACTCGTCTTAATTAGTTCATTTAAAGGTGGCCTGTTCTAAGTTGGAAAAGGTCCCAAGGAATTTCCAATGTGCTAATCCTCATACAGTTAATTAGGAGTTAGTTTGCACTTTGTAGGAATTTGGTGGCATAAGTATTGTTAAAACCTACCTACAAACATGAGAATTGTGTACCAAACTATTGATTTTAATTATTGTTAGAGGGATTGAGGTTTTGAAAGTACTCATAATACTTAATATTAGCAAAGGTATACCACTTAAAAGCAATCATGTTTAGGAATTTCTCTTCAAATCCTTTTAATTACTCCTTTTAGTGTTAAATTTGTTAGCATTTGTGTTGTATAAAGCATTTGGAAGTCTTGGGAGGTTATTAAGCCTTTTTCCTCTTGGAAAGAGCCCTCCCTTTGAAACAACATTTCATTTAATTCACATTCTCTCTAATTTTCACATCTTATACAAATTGAAAGTAAGCCTTTGGTTGAGATCCCTTGGTTCTCATCCTTAAGGTTGTATAGAAAGGATATTTACTTTGGGAAGGACATGTTTGATGAGCTATCTCAAACCTATCTTCCTTGGGCCAAGTTTAATTGGAAATTGAGCCTATCCAATCTAAATTTTTTTATTGTAGAACACATCCAATGTCTTATTATGAATGTACCATGCATCTAGATCTCAACAAGGAATCCACACATGCAACTTGTTACTTGTAATGTAATCTTGTTGTAGTTGTTGATGCAACTTTCTCCTTGTGCTCCCTTTGCTTTCTTTTGCTTTCCCTTTGCTTGCTTGATCTCTCCTCTTGTTGTTCTCTCTCTCTCTCTCTCTCTCTCTCTCTCTGAAATTGATCCAAAGCCAAAACTGAGAAAAAGCTAAAACTAATCAAAAGTTGTGAATTGTTTTTCTCATGCCTTTTTATCACTGATGTTTAGTCTCTTCCTTTCCTTTTTTCCCTTTTCTCTCATTTTCCTTGCTGATGCATGACATAGATCCTTAACATATCCTCAAGAATGTTGTTAGCCCTCTTTGCCTGTCCATATGTCTGCAGATGATAAGTTGTATTGAAAGCTAAATTTGTCCCCAATCCTACAAACAACTCCTTCCAAAACTTAGAAGTGAACTTGGCATCTCTGTCTGATATGATCTTCTTGGGAACACCATGCAACCTCACTATCTCCCCGATGAAGATCGAAGCTACCTCACTAGCTAAGTTAGTAGACTTCACTACAATGAAGTGAGCCACCTTGTTCAACCTATCAACCATAACCATGATGGAATCATGTTGTCTCGATGTCCTTGACAATATTGTAATGAAATCCATTGAAATGACCTCCCATTTCCATTCTGGAATCAGAATAGGTTGTAATAGACCAGCTAGATGATTACATTCTATTTTCACCTGTTGACAATCTAAACATCTTGCAACAAATTCAACCACTTCTTTCTTCAAATTTGGCCAGTAATAGAACTTCTTAATAGCTTTCATAGTATTCTGATATTTTGGGTGGCCTGAATATGGCTTGACATGAAACTCCCTCAAGATAAACTTCTCCAATTCATTGTTATTTGATATGTAAATCCTATTTTTGAATCTCACCAACCCCTGTGCGGTGAGGTGATACTCCTCATACCTATCACCTTCACTCTCTGCAACCTCTGCTTCAACTATTGGTACTTTTCATCATGTTGTCCTACATGCAAAATCCGCTCTTATAAATCTATCCCATAAGAACTCACAATTGAAATATGATTTACCTGCACTCTCCTACTGAGAGCATATGCAACTATGTTCTCCTTGCCTTTAATGTACTTGATCTCAAATTCAAACTCATTGAGAGTAGCCAACCATTTATCTTTCCTAGTATTCAGTTTGGGATGGTCAAATAGGTACCTCAACCCAATATGATCATTCATCAGAACAAACCTCTTGCCAAGGAGATAATGTCTCCACATCATCAATGCATGAACGATAGCTTCCAACTCAATATCATGAGTCACGTAGTTCTTCTCATGCTCATTCAACTTCCTTGATTCATAACAAGTCACATATACTTCCTACATAAGGACTCCACTAAGTACTTTCTTACATGAATCTGTACAAACCACAAACCTCCTTATCAAGATCATCAATCTTCAAAATTTGAGCATTTGTAAGCAAATGCTTCAATTTCTCAAAACTAGTTGCACA
Organism: Pinus taeda; assembly: GCA_000404065.3. Lineage (NCBI taxonomy): Eukaryota > Viridiplantae > Streptophyta > Pinopsida > Pinales > Pinaceae > Pinus > Pinus taeda. Next base: position 97,613 of record APFE031332705.1, read on the forward strand.
CTCCTCAGTCCATTCAAACTTATTCCCTTTTCTATGCAAAGATGTAATAATATAACCAATCTTAGAGAAGTTCCTAATGAACTGCCTATAATAACCTGCTAATCCCATGAATGATTTGACCTCATCCACATTCCTAGGAGTTTGACACTCCATGATAGCTTTAATATTTTTCAGGTCCACTGCTATCCCTTCCTTTGCAGACAACATGTCCCAAATAATGAATCTGAGACTTAAAGAAACTGCACATGCTGAGCTTGGCATACAACTGATGCTCTCTCAACAATCTCAACACTGCTTCCAAGTGCTCTGCTTGTTCTTCTTCATTCTTGGAATATACCAATATATCATCAAAAAATACTATCACAAACTTATCTAGATAAGGGTGCAACATAATGTTCATCAAACACATGAAGGTGGTTTGAGCATTAGTAAGACCAAAAGGAAACAACACAAACTCATAGTGCCCATGTTTTGTACGGAATGCAATCTTGTAGATATCTTCTTCTTTGATGGACACTTGATGATAACCCAATCTCAAATAAATCGTTGAGAATACTACTACTCCCTTTAGCTAATCAAGCAAGTCATCAATCCTTGGCAATTGATACATGTTCTTGATAGTCACCTTGTTTAACTACCTGTAATCGATGCACAATCTAAGAGTATGTTGAAGCCTCGAAAATCGTTGCCTCAACATGGGGGAAAACCACCTAGTCCAGACCTTAAAGTAGCTCCTTTTCCGTTTGGAATAGTGGCTCCGATTGGGGATAATGGGACCAGTTTCCTAATTTGTTTAATGCTTGTGCTAAATGGGGTGATGTGTGATGTGTTTGGAATAACGCTTTAAGATAACGATAATCTAGTCTGAACTAATCAATCACAAATGCATTTAACTTCTAATTTCTAAAAGTTATCTAATCATAATATACCCGGGATAAACTTGATGTATGCGATCTACAATAATTTCTAAAAGCAATTGGTAATAAAGATCATTCAATTACAATTAGAAGTGAATCCATTTTAACAATAATCATTTCGTATAACAAGGTAGCCGAAATGATTGTGAGAAATATATCACATAAAGAGTTATTCATATATTCAACATAAAATAAAGATCATCATCATACAGAAGTTCAATAACGATAATCAAAATTCAGACTTTCATACATAAATAATTCAAAAGGAAAAGATTGCTTAATACATAAGTAAAAATGATTACGAAATAAAAGTACCATTTATAATACGTCCTACTCGTGTTTCAACAATATTGATCTATCTTCAATCCATTCAACATCATTTAAGAGTACAAAAGTGCAATTTCAGTAGAAGATGCTAAGTCAGATAAAAATAAATCATGTTCCATATATTTCACTAGAACTTCCTCAAAGGGACAGAAGTGCATGTTATGAAGAGAGTTTCTGATAAAATTCTGGACCCCTCTCTAAATGCATGAGAGGGGTTTAAATACTAAAACTATAAGGCTAAAAATATATTATTACAAGAATAGTTGAGGAGGTTTAAACAACCTGCCTCAATGTATGCAAAAATAAAATCAAAATTAAAGTAAATAGGGTGACTAACTATGTTGCATTCGATCCTTCAGATCATAGATATCCACCATAGGCTTCAGCTGTGTAGGCCGACCGACTTCAGTTTTGAATTGTCCATCGAATACGACATCGGTCAGTGTTGGCACCATTTTCTCGATAGAGGTGGTTAGGCATCACAAGGTCATCCATTGGCTATGAGTCTTGACCAAATGTTGCCAATATGCCTCCCATTCTAGCCTGGTCATTTGTCTTGTCACTTCCGATGTGTCTTCCGCTGCCTGTCTCCATTGTTGTTCGAGCTATTTTTCATATGGAAGGAACCCTCGAATGGACTCTACTACTAGATTGGCACCATGCAATTTTTTATTTATATTTTCTATGATAATGTTTGTTTTTTGCCGCCGTGTTCGCTGTTGCCTTTTCTGCTTCTTTTAGCTGAGAATTCCAGCTTGCAAACATAATTTCCTTATTTGATTCTTCTAGCTTGGGCATGTCAGTTTTGTTTTCCTCCTCTGTATTTTTCCAGGCAATGTGATTAAAGGCCTTTTTAAAGATCTCATAATATTCAAGTCGCATTTCTATGACTTGACTTGTCAGTTTATCACTTGTTTCGCAATAAGATTTCCAGTGTGAAATCTTCTGGCACAATAATTCTTTCTGATGTGTCAACTGGGAATTAAGTATGAGTGCTTTGGTTATATACTAATAAATTTTTGGATCATCTTTATGAAGATCATTTATCGCTTGCACCTGTGCTTCCTTCTCATCTAAGCTGATATGATGTTCTATTTGCATTTTTTCAAATTCCTGTTGAAGCTTGGCCAACTGTATCTCTGCCTGCTAGTCGGATTTGACTTGCTGTAACTGTTGCTCGAGCGATGTTATTTTATTTTCCTTTTCTCTAAGCAACGTTTGGACTTTTGTTGATTTGTCTAAGGTCGTTGTAGCGTAAGTGCTTGCAAACTGTGAGAGTCTAGTTAAGTTGGCAGATGGATCAACAGACGATTCCTTCCATAGAACATCCATTAGTTCGTTTTCGGGGGTAGTAACAGCTATAGAGTCTAATTTTCTTTTCTTTGTTTTTATTTTCACCATAGCCATATGATGTGGGCTATAGAATACATCTAGAGGGGGTATTTATTCAATCTTCAGAATTATCTCGGAGGTGGGGGTAACAGGGTTATGCTCTACTTCTGGTTCATTTGCAGTTTCTTCCATTGTAATTTCCAAAGCTGTCTTGTGTTGTAGCGTTTGTAGCTCTGGCACTTGTTCCTCTATATGGAGACTTTTATTAAAATCATCCCACTCCTCCTCTAAGTCAATTACCGTGGGTTTGATTGGTTGCGTAGAGGTAGTAGGGATTTCAACCTACTTGCTAGTTGAAGCTTGTTCAACTATCTGTTGTGTAGATTGGGCCATATCCTCGATGCTTCTGCTTTTGCCATTCTGTGATGAATGTCGTGATTCCGAAATAGATTTTTCTTGAGACTCTACTCCTGAATCGGGTTTGGAGTTTTCTTTAGAGTCACCTTCTATAGTCACACTCGGAGTAGGCTCCCTTATTGGTTTAATTAACAATTGGTCCAATGGAATTGTTGCTAGCCTTCTTTCTCTGTAACTGTAAATTTTTTTCCAGATCTTCATGGTCAAAAAGTAGTTGGGCCATATGTTTCACCTCTGAAAAGGCATTTTTCTACAAAAATATATCATCAAAAGCATCCTCCTCATTGGTGAATATTTTTATTTCACCATGGTGGTGAAATTCTTGATTATGCAAAATGGGTCATATTGTCGTCCAGGGAATTTGGGTAATTGTAGAGATAGAATGTTCTCTGCTTCTTTGAACACGTTTCCCAGGTCATGTAGTGAAAATGCTCTGCATTGTACAGGAAACGCAGGCCAAATGGCCTTCTTTGACTCTTTCAATATATGGCTCATTCCTCCCTCACTAGCTGTCTGGTAGGCTATCTCCCTAGCCATCAATTTATTTGGAACATAGTATGGTAGGATGTGGGGGGAGGTGTGGCTGCAAAAAACTTTGATGTATGTAAATTTCTCCTCCCTGAACCATCTGGCCACTGGGAGGATGTCAACTTTAGCTCCTTGGGAAAATATGAGGGCATCTCGATTATACAACCACTTATAAATAGGGAGCATAATTCCATGGTAAATCTTGAAAAAATGTGGTTGAAAATTGGATTCTCACATGACCTTATGGTACATGTGAATGGGAAGTGGATTTTGAATAGTCCATTTCCATCCCATGATGGGGAACTTTGAACTAAAACAAATAGCGTCCATAACATAGGCGCTCATAAAAAATGGAGGGTAAACCCTCGAAGCAATGCTTCTTCTCCTTATATACTAGATAATTATTTTTGCTAAATTATCTGACAAGATTTAGGCCCAATTCATGATAATTGCATTAACGACTGCTACAATTAATGACAACCAATCTCGGGAGAACTTGGTAATATGAGGTCTACCAAACAATCGACATAACATTATCGTAGCAAAACTATAAGGGGGACAAATAGATGCAATAGTGTACATACCATTTTTGTCTTTCTTGATCTTCTCTTCATTATTCGACCAGACACGGGTGGAATCCACTGGGTCGCTGTTCTCTTTAAAAAAAAATTCTACGAATTGCCTGTTGTAGATGACCTGTGGCTCTGGTATGTGGTACATAAGCTGTAAATTGTCTAGGATAAAATATCCGATGATCCCTTGGCTTCTCGTCCTGAATTGTCTGTCAGAAATATCTGTTTCATTGATAATCCATTTTACCATATCGGTATAAGGGATTATCTTCGGCCGAGCAGCTATGCGATGCAAAAATGAGCAAGCCGTCTCTAGCATGGAAGCATTTGAGGAATCTCAACTGTCAACTGTAACATTTGTTTCCATAATCCTCGACTGTTCCTCCTCTAGTATGTTGTACATAGTCTCCCATGTAGAGGTTCCTCCCTCTCTGTTGCATGTGGTGTCTGTGAACAGGGGAGTCATCTCTGTCTTCTTTAGAGGCTACAACCTTGCCTTTCTTCCCCATTGTTCTCAACACTTTGCTCTGCATGCTTTTCCTGAAATGAAGAACAAAAGCTATTAGACACTCAAAGATGAACGTAAAAATGAAATAATGCAGATAACTTGTAAAGGTGGTAAAAGAAGCATTATTTGAATGCACGTAACAAGATATGGTATCAAGCTAAATGGATTTTCACACATAGATGCAGTTATTTCCCACTAATGCCCAATAATGATTCATTATCCCTTAGCTTTATTGCACATAAATGTTTGCATCGAAAAACAGGATGAAAGTTTCTAGGGTGGCGAGCCATTATACTGCGATGATAGCGATCATACAATTTGCGAAGCAATATTGTAGATCGAAATATCGCAAGGTGTGCCTTTGAGCATTCTTACCTCCTACTGTGTGTCTGTGAGATGCGATATGCGAGCTATCCATTAGCTGTTTCACGTATGGTTAATTACTAGGCTCATCCTAGGCAATAGACTTGACAGACTCGAAATATTTACTTTAAATACTCTATGGTGTGGGTCCAGGCGCGAATTGCATATCACAATATCGGCTTATGGTAAGTGCAAAGTGTTTGCTTGAATACTCGAAATGCGATGCGATAAAAGCCAAAGCGCCATTGCGATTTCGCAACTCGCAAACCTTGCTATATCGTATTTAAGAGAGAACTCTTTATGGGTCGTGTTATGCGATGTGAGACTTAAGCCTAAAAAGGTTAAGGACTTCCGTTGTCATCAGATTTTATGATAATTTAGACCATGGAGCCATTATTTTAAACACTTTGCTTGATTTTTGGAGGGTTTTTAGAAAGGTCCTTTAGTGGGTTTTAGATGCGCTATATATGAAAAGGTAAGTCTTTAGTAGTTCCCAAAAAGGTTTTGATTGTTATTTTGCTTTATTCAAAAAATAAAAGAAATGACTAAATGCCAAGTTTTGTTTTTTAAATGAAAATGTTTAAAGGGTCCCCATTTAGTCAATATAACATTAACTGCTATTATTAACAAAATGGGGGGTTGTTGAATACCACAACATAGTACCACCCTTCTTTCTTACAAACAACACTGGTGCACCCATGGGAGATACACTTGGCATTATGTATCCCTTGTCAAGCATTTCTTTAAGATGCAACTTCAATTCCACCAACTCCAGAGTGCTCATCTTGTAAGGTGCCGTAGATGTTAGTTCTTCTCTTGACATCAACTCAATAGAGAATCCCACTTCCCTATGATGCAGTAACTCTAGAATATATGCAGGAAACACATCTTGAAACTACTGCAAAACATGATACCTCTTCAGGACTTCATCATCCTCAATGTCCTTCCCTTTATCACTTGGAAACATGCATTGCAAATAATAAACATCCTTCCCTACTGTTTCGCTTTTCTTTCATAGTTGTAACCATTCTCATTAAAGCAGGATTCTTCTTTCCCCGCAAGATTATTTTTTCTCCATCATTATTGAGGCACTAAATAATCTTGTCATAACATTCCACTTTAGTTATGTGAATGAATAACCATTTTTGCCGAAAATCATACTGTATGAACCCAAAGGAAGGACATTTAGATGTGTTGATGTAGGTATACCATTCAACTCAAATGCATAATATCTCACTCAATGGTGAACTCTTCTCTTGGTCCTTGTAGCCAACTACACCAACCAAGATTCTGCATGCACTTCTTTGCTCAAGAAACACTTATCCACCAGGTTAGGAATGCTATAATTACAATTCGATCAAGGATCAATCAAAATAGAAACAAATCGATCACAAAGCTTACCTTCCATCTCAATAATGGATGTCTAATGGTCTGCATGCCTGTTGTCCATTGCTGCATAAATCTGAGGGATAGTTTGACCAACATCTCCAACTATTTGAGCCTCTTTAGCATTGTAAATTCAAGGTCTGCCACCTTGGTGTGATGGGAAATCTCTCCTGCAATTCTCTCCACCACAATTCCAACACCCCAATGGCTTCCTGCCATCACCCTTATTCTACTCCTCAGGATGAGAACCATGTCCTCTCTCAATTGCATTGAATTTCTTGTAAGGTGCCACATTTTCCTTGTACCCTACATATTGAGGTCTTCCTCAGTTCTTAGACCACTTCCCTTTAGTATTCTCATTACCTTTCCAATCATGATTGAACTCAATTTTGTTCTTTAACTACTCATAATAATGCTTCAACTTTCTAATGGATTCCTCCAACATCTAAGGATCATCAAACTCAATTCGGTATTTGAATGCTAATGGTAACCCACTGATAAACCTTTGAATTTTTGCTTTCTCATCCTTGAGATAAGGCACATACCTAAATATCTCTCAGAATTTACTCCCATACTCATAATCTATCATGGAACCCATCTTCAGGTCATTCTTTAGCTCGTAGAACTCCTTGGCCCTTTCGTCATAGTATCTCTCAGATAGGTACTTTTTCTTGAAGAATCTTTCAAAATCATCCCAATTCTATTCCTATTCTCTAATGCATCTAACACGCTTCACATCTTCCCACCAAATGTTTGCTTTTCCTTTGAGACTAAAGGTAACTATCTTGGATTTCATGTTCTCTGAATAATCACGCAATCTAAAAAACTTCTTCATCCTAAGAAGCCATGCTTCTACATTTTCAGATTTATACATTTCTCCATCAAATGTAAGAGGCCTAACTTTCTTGAACTCTTCTAGCAAATAGTGGTTCTCACTCCTCCTATAAGGATGTTGGCAGTGATGGCGATGATGTATCATAGAACCAAAGCTAGAATAAAATCCATAAGTACTACCCCTCCTATCAAGTATATCCAAAGATCTGCCACCTTTGACCGTATCATCTTTGTCCATCATGTATATTCTCTGAGACCTATGATCATATGCCCCATTAGTCTTCTCCTCTTTCCTATCTCCACGACTATTCCCCAGTTATCTTTGCTTCTGCAAATCTGAAAGGCTTTGAAGGATTATTGCATTGACCTCAATTTTCTTTTGCTCGACTAGCAAGCCTTTCTTGTGCCTCAATCAACCCATTATTATCTTCCTTGCAACTTCTAATCTTTGCCCCTAGACTCCTCAATTTATCAACCAGATTAGGAGAACTTGTTGCTCAATTGATCTTTCCTATTCCATATAATTCACATCAGGCCTATACGGGGAGTCATGTAAAATGTAGTCCACCATTATGCTCTTCACCTTTGATCTTTTATTTCTTGCAAACATACCATGTTAGATAAACCAGATAGAAGACATAATCAAAATCATACCTCAATGTATCTCAAGGGAGGCTCTCACACTTGCACAATTAAGTTTAGATTAGTACGATACAATATCACAAGCATATCAATTCATACACGAATATAATAACGATAACCATAACAATGCATGCATCGTAAACACATAACAACTAACATGAAGGCATAACAATCACATTTACCACGAGCTCTAGTGCTGCAACCTCTCTCTAATACCACCCTGTAACACCTCACCCCAAATTTACCCATTTTTACAAGTTCTCTAAGGTAAACATGAGTTGAGTATTACTATGACATGATATGAACTCCAAGTTCCAGTTATGGAAGTGGGGCCTACTAACCATAACAAATATTGCCACCCCTGAGGAACACTAAATCACTCCGGAGTTTGACAACCACCCTTGGTGATGAATCCCTAAGTTGGAACTTCTTTTCACAAGCTTTGCATCCCAACTGCACCCTTGACACACTGTGCATATGGTTGGAAGGCTCCAACCACATGCATGAGCCTTCCTCCATGCGGTTATGACTAAATTTCTATCAGTTCTGTGCATGTGGTTGCTAGATATGTGCCACTTTTTCAGGGCTAGCCTATATGCCACTACCCAGAACTTCCAAGAACTCTATCAAAACTGATAATAAGTCTATAAAAACAATGCTAAGGCTAGATCTTGTCCAAAACATGCAAGTCACATAATAGGCATTTTGTCAAACATGTAGTAAAAATAGTAGTTACAGGTCATGAATGCATATATGATCATGATCGTCTTAACTTCATCAGAGAATCATCAAGAAGACTCTATGCCCTATCAAGCTTTTGCTACAACAACACTTGTTAGCCCATGCATTCATCAATCATTTAATAACTTATCAAATCATGAACAAGATCCATAACAAGAGAACATCATATGACCATGCATATAACCATAATAGAATCCATGAAAAATCAACCATAAGATCGACACAATAACCAATACTTTTGCTCATAAATCACAATAAGAAAATAACTCATATTAATCATATGCAAATGCTAACCAAGTGAGGGACTTCCACGTACCACCTGACCAAATCTCTCTTTCAACCAATCAGCCACGTGCCATATTCCAAGCATGAATGTGGGATCATACGAGTTAAACCAAAATAGAACCAACCAGAGCTTCTAGAGGCAAAACCACCTCAACCCTAAACCACAACGATTTCACCTAACCGGTCCATAAATCACTAACACCAAACCAGATTGGTCTCTTCCCAAACTGTCCAGGGCTCCAGGGACTACTATCTCAAACCACAACATCTAGGGAACCCAAGTTTTTACAGGGCTCCAGAGAACTACCATCTCAACCCATAGCCTCCAAGGAACCCAAGTTGTTTCAGGGCTCCAGAGATTCTATGCCAACCCACAACCACCTTAGAAATTGAGAACTAATAAAAAATCTAGATAGATAACCTACTACATCATGGCTATCCAGGAAATGGCAAGGCAAGGCTAATGCCACTGTCAATCTAGGAAAATCTCCATGCCAATGAAAAAAAATAATTAAGGAACCACATGCTTGCAATACCATGCATCCAAATATCAACAAGGAATCCACACATGCAAACTATTACCTACAACGTAATCATGTTGTAGCTGTTGAGCCAACTTTCTCCTTGCGCTCCCTTGCTTTCATTTGCTTTCCCTTCACTTTCCTTTGCGTACTTTCTTGCTCTCTCCTCTTGGAGTTCTCTCTCTAATTGAAATTGATCCAAAGCCAAAACTGACAAAAAACTAAAATTGATTAAAAGTTGCGAATTGTTTCTCTGATGCCTTTTTATCATTGATGTCTGGTCTCTTCCTTTCCTTTTTTCCTTTTTCTCTCATTTTCCTTCATTTTCTCTCTAATTTCCCTTGCATGCATATTTTTGTCTTTTCACTTACCTTTTATCATATTTTCCTATTAAATATCATTTATTGCCTCTTTGCAGTTGCCAATGCCTTTGTCAATTTCCATAGCCATTAATAAACCACAAGTGATGCCCACCATAATGTTTACCCACCATTCAACATGGAATATGTGGACCATGACCTTGGTTTTATTTTATTTAGATGGAAAATCAACCAAGGCCTGTTACAGAGGGATCAAACCTTGAGGTGTAAATCTTTCCTCAAGTTTTGCACTCAAAAAGAGGTTTGAGTCTTAGAAGATTTGATCCCTCTTGATGCTTGGTAGATTCAAAGTTAAGATGGATCTATGTTGGTTGATAATTAATTAAAATTCAAGAAACTTTATTCCAAAATAGACACATTAATCAATGTAAAAATTAATATTTTTTTTCAATTTGATTGAGTATAGAGGCGCTCTACAACCTAGTATGGTAGCGATGTTGTAAAACATTATGTAATGTATTTTTATGTTGACTTTGTCAAAATATTCAAAGTAAAATTAAAATTAAAAAATAATAATTATTAAGATAAGTTTGAGTTAGTCATTTGTTGGATTTACTGATGGTGGTTTACAAGCCCATATGGTATTGTATATCCCATGGTATTTGTTATGATGAAGCCTATTTAAAGGCTCGAGGAAATCCATTATGGAATGCAAGAGCATCAACTTAAGATCGATCTTATCTCTAGAATTTATCATGCTTAGTACTCGATAGATCCATATTTAAGATGGATCTAGGTTGGCTTTATTCTTTAAATTGATATTTTATATATATTTTATTAACACAACTATCGAATAAAATTAACATATTTTTTCAATTTTATTTTATATATATATATAAAATTTAGATCGCAAATATCCTATTTTAGCTAATAAATTTTATATATCATTAATATCTTCAAAATAATCAATAATAAAAGCTATGTAGCAACAAAATCACCATACATTCTTTTTTATTAGTATTAGTAACAAAAACATAAGACATCAAAATCATAAGAATGATATTGTTTGCAAAATAATCATGTTGTAATTTAATTATGCTAATAGGCATGTCTATTTTGAAATAGGGTTTCTAGAATTTTAAATTAATTATAATCTACATGGAATATTCTAGAATATTCATAATAATATCTACAAATCAAATGATGAAATTTATCTACAAAGTAGTTATGCCTTTTTTGCTTGATTAGTTTAAAAAAATATCATATAAACCAGAGTAATATGAAATGAGTTGAACCATTTAATTTATATGGTTGCACTAGTCATATTCAATTGTTTCAATGCACAAAGGTATACATTTTTATAATCACCATCTAAATAGCAAACTTTATAATAATATTTTATATTTGCTCCAATTGGAAGAATAAGTTAGACAAGATTGAATTAAATATGAACACAAAAACTAACCAATAACATATATGAATATTGGTACTTTATTTGAGAGTTTTGTTTTTGTTTTGTTTTGTTTTGTTTTTTGTTTGTTTGTTTTGTTTTTTCAAATATACAATTTTTATTAATATAGATTTATTTATTTATTTTTAACCAACTTAGATCCATCTTAACTCCGGATTTATTGAGAGCAAAGAGGGATCAAATCTCTCACGGAGTTAACCTCTTTTTTTAGTGCAAAACTTGAAGAAATATTTGCACCTTGAGAGATTTAATCTCTCTCGGCGCTTAAAACTTAAAGTCATATATTTTCAATAATGAATCTTGATGTAGAGTGTTTTGGTTATGTTTAAGAGCAACTAAAATAAACTTTTAATATGGTTATTTTCGATGTCAATAAGTTTAATCAATTAAAACGCGGAAAGAATTGTAGCAATTTAAAAAAAAAAAAAAAAAATATTATTAAAATAGAGAAAGAATGGTAGCAATTTTCATAAAAACAAATATGATTTTGATAAAAAAAAAAAAATTTAGACTAATTACAATTGATTTTTTTTTTTGTCAACGTTTCGAACCATCTAATGTAGTTCATCTTACTGTTAGATTTTGGACTTTTGTGATCCATAATAATAATTAGATTGTCTTTCATACTAATCACAACATTGGGATTTGGTCGACGTTTCAAACAATTTAATGTGGTTTATCCTCATGACAAGGTGAAAAAATCAATCAATCAAAATGTTTAAATAGTAGAGATGTGTCTCGTTTAAGAGTTAGCCATTAGGGAATAACTATTAGGAATTAGCCATTAAAAATTAGTTGTTGAATTAATAAATTTATTTATTTATTATTATTATTTTGTTTCGATTTATGTTTATTTGTAATCAAAATAATTACCGAATTAAATTAAATTAATAATAATAAAATAAGAAATATATATTTATAAATGTATATTGATAATTAAAAATAGATTATCTATCCCGGATCCGGGTGATTGTATTGCTTTAAATGGCATTCATGCACAGTTAAGTCGCATGATGCCGCCACCTGCTCTGCAGCGTGGAGCTCCAGACGCAGAACGGAGGCGGGGAGAATGTTTTAATGGCTTTGGGACGGCGCAGGACAGCGCCATTAATGGCGGACGAAGCCCAACGCAGTCTGCGGAGCATTATTTATTGGCAGCTACTCAGTGATTTTTCCATTATGCATTTGGTCGAGGATTACTCTGTTCGGTTCGTTCTGCGATTTGTGGGTGAGGCCGAGAGGGAGCCCCGCCTCAGAGGGGAAATTCGAGCTGGTTTTGGCTCGAATTGGCAGCCCTTCCACTCGTCCTGCGTTCTTCGCTCCGGAATTCCTTCAACGGTTTGGGGTAAGTGCTCCATTCGCTGCCATTTCAGTTATACAGGCTCTGTCTCTCGGTTTCATGTTTCCATTGTCTTCTGTTCTGTTTCTCATTTCGATTCGGGGTCATTGGATGCTCTGAGGCACAATTCCGGCTTCCGCACTGTTTCGTTTAAAGTCACAGTCATTGTCTGCACCATGAAGCGACCTGGGAAGCGTTCTCGCTCCGGGGAAAGACCTGGTAGCAGCAAACGTCCCTCTGCTCGCCCTCAGTCCACTCCTCTGCTCACCACCATCAACCTCACTTCTTCCCCTGAGGATCCTCCTGCCAGTAACCCCACTCGCCATCCGATTCCAAACAGTGCATTCCAATCCACCCATTTTAAATTTCAAAGCAATCTGAACCGCCCTCTGATATCAGCCCAGATAACCATCCTAATGATAGAGGAAATCAACCAGGTGCCTCCTATATCATGCATTGACCCCAATTCTTCTAATAGCAGTGAGCATTCCTCTGCCCAAATCGCCATGGCCGCCAAGAGGGAAGCTGAACGAGTGATTCAGGTCGACTCGCCCTCCCTAATTCCTCCCCTGAGTGACTGCATCAACCTGATCCTGGATCTCGACGCTGGCACCACCGACAGAACCCAGGAGGGCAACGTGTTGAATGAAAAAGACGGGCTCAGCCACGACGATGCTTGTCAGCAAGCCGAGGAGACACAGGGGGAAGAGGACAATTGAACAAGTGGTTCATGAGTTTGCTCTTTTTGGTTTTTGGGAGGCTGCTTCGGGAGCATGGCCCAGTTTTGAGAACTTTCTTGCCGCGGCGTATGCTAATGTCTTGGTCTAGGGTTACTAGTCCTAGTCATATGCTTAGTTTCAGTACTCTCTCTCTCAGTATCTTTGTAATGCCAATGTATTTGGCTGTTTGTTCTGTTAATCTGGCTGTCAGTTTTGATGAGATCCCCAGCTCTTCTATAATGGGGAAATTTTGTAACATATATGATGTGCAGGCTCCTGCAGCTACCCCCTCTTGTAATTTTATTACGTTTACCAGTTAATAGAAATATCATAGCTTTTACCGAGAAAAAAAAATAAAATAGATTATATATATAAAGATTATATGTCTAATGCTAGACATATTTTAAATTTTTAATATATACAAATGGAGAAAATTTTAAGAAAAAATAAAAAAATACATTCATATAAAATAATTAATATTAATAATAATAATAATTAAAAAAATTAAGAAGTGAAAGCAAGGCTCCAACTCCTACTTAATTTCCAACCCTCGTCCCTGTTAAGATTAATTACGTTCTTTTCAATTTCATTGGCCTCTATTAGCTTCCTATGATGGAAGTGATCAACCCTTTCGATGACCCGAGAATCCTCAATGCAGATATGGTGTTTGGATTTCACTGTATGTTCAACTAAAGCTGAGGAACGTGAACTATTGTGCTTAATATCTATTGCATGTTCTTGGATTCTTTGATTAATGGAGCGATTAGTTTCCCCGATATAGGGAATCCCATAGGAACAAGGGATTGAGTATACCCCTTTCATGTCTTTAGGGTTTACAGGGTCTTTAATGAATCTAAGAAAATTTCTAATGCTATTAAGGGGTTTGAAGGTAACATAAAATTTATTATTTTTTAGAATATGAGAAATCTTATCAGTGGTCCCTTAGATAAATGGAAGCTGAACATTGGAGATTTAATCATCATGAGTAGGTTTAACCTTGGATTCTTTACTAGCCCTTTGAAAAGATATGAGGCCTTGTTGCCTGCTATAGCCATTGTTTTCAAAAACCTTCAGAAGATGAGATTTTTCTTCTTCTAAGTGATTCTCATTAGAAATTCTTAGAGCACAGGTGGCAAGGGTGTTGAGAACACTGAGTTTTTGAGTTGAAAAATGATGAGAACTGGCATGAAGATAATGTTTTGTGTGAGTTTTTTTGCGAAAAACTTGGTGAGAAATAGAATCGTCATTCATTCTAGAGAGGAGAATATCAAGAAAAGGAAGGCACCCATCTACCTCAACTTCCATCGTGAATTTGATGGAGTCAGATTGGGAATTAAGATAGTTGACAAATCTAAATTTTGACGACCATGGGGCCAAACAATGCAAGTATCGTCAACAAACGTCTTCCAACGCTTGGGGTGGATTTGAGCAGAGGCCAAAGCTTTGGTCTCAAAATATGCCATGAATTTGTTGGAAACTATAGGGGAAAGAGGAGAACCCATTGCAACCCCACAAGTTTATTCATAGAACTCACTGTGGAAGCTGAAAAAGGTAGAGGTAAGGCAAAGACCAACCAATTTGGTTGTGTCATCATAAGTGATCTGATTAATGACATTGATGGCCTCCTGAATAGAGATATGTGTCGAATGAATTCAAGAACTTCTGTGCATTAGGAGTCATTCAAAGGGAGTTAATCACACCCCATTACTCACAACAGAATGGGGTAGATGAAAGGAAGAACATAAGTATTGTGGGAGCTGCATGGGCGATGTTACATAATTAGGGCCTACCATTACACTTGTGAGATGAGGCATGCAACACAATTATATATGTGCATAACATGAGTCCTCATTGAATTCTCGAGATGAGTACACCAAAAGAAGCCTTTTCAGGTAAGAAACCAGATGTGGCACACTTCGAGACCTTTGGTTCATCAGTCTATTGTCATGCTACCAGGGATGCAAGGAAAAAGCTAGAATCAACAGTTGATTTTGGCATATTTTTTGGGTACACTGATAAACCTCACAACTATTAGGAGTACCTGCCATCTCACGTGATGTCAATGATTCGTAGAGATGTAAAGTTCGATGAAGAGAAGGCCATGAGATGTTCCCTTGAGAGGGAGCTTCAATTACATGAAGATGAGGAGATTTTAACTCCAAAAGAAGAACCTTAGGATGATGTGGAGAAACCACATGCAAAGGTGCAAAAAGTGGAAGCACCCACTCATGCAAAGACTTCCAAATATGGAAGGGAGTGCACTAAAAAGGCTAACAAACTGATGCAGGATGAAAGAGAGAATGTGGGAGCACCTACATCACAACGTAGGCAGAAGAGGTTAACAAATCGATACACTAGCTACATGGATCTGATGAGCGAGAGTGTAGAGATTGAGCCATCCTCATTCAAAGAAGCAGTGCAAAAACTAGTATGAGTTGATGCCATGGTTGAGGAGTATGACTCCATGATCAGAAACAATGTTTGGAAAGTGGTCCTAAGATCAACAGACAAGTCAGTGGTGAGTTCCAAATGGCTTTACAAGGTAAAGAAAACAGAAAATGTGAGTGTGGAGAAACACAAGGAAAAATTTGTGGCCAAAGGGTTCTCTAAGGTGGAGGGAATTGATTATGAGGAGATCCTTGCTCCAGTACCAAGGTACTCTTCAATTAGATATATTCTATCACTTTCAATGCAGATGGGATGAAAGATACATCAAATGGATATGAAGACAACATTCCTCAATGGTGTGACTGAGGAAGATGTGTACATTGAGCACCGAGAAGGATTTGAGACCTTCAACAGAGAGTTGCATGTGTGCAGACTTCAACGAGCACTGTATCGATTGAAACAAGCACCTCGTTCTTGGTACACGAGGATTGGCAACTATTTCACCAGGTTGGGCTTCACCAAAAGTGAATAAGATGTGAACCTTTACCATATTGTGGTTGAAGGTAAATCGTTCATTATAGTATTATATATCAATGATTTAATTATAATAGGTGATGAGAAGCTAGTAAAATCTTGCAAAGAGGATCTTGCAAGAGAATTCGAGATGAAGGACCTAGGGATCATGCATTATTTCGTTGGTATGGAAGTATGGCAAGGAGAGAAGGAACTATTTGTCTCTCAGGGAAAGTACGCCAACGAGATACTGAAGAAGTTCCACATGGAGAGCAACGAACCCATGGAGACTCCTCTAGCAAGTAATTGGAGGAAGGAAGATGCTACTTCAGGTAAAGTAGTGGAGGCTACTATTTATAGGCAACTTGTGGGTTCACTTATGTATTTGGTGAATGCATGACCAAACATATGTTTTGTAGTTAACCAACTTAGTCAAGCAATGGTTAAGCCAACCAAACTCTTTCGGAAGGCAACTAAACATGTGTTGAGATACCTCAGATGTACCACTCAGTTTGGTCTTTGGTACATATAGATAGAGGGAGTGAAGCTTCAAGGCTTCACAGATGCAGATTGGGCAGGGAGTCCATCTGACAAGAAGAGCACATCAAGGGGAATATTTAGTATAGGCTCAACAACAATTTCTTGGTACAACAGGAAGCAGAGACCAATTGCACTCAATTCAATAGAAGCAAAGCACATGGTTGTTAGTCAAGCAACTTGTGAGGCTATTTGGATGAGGAAGATCCTTGTTGGGTTATTTGGTCAGCATATGGATCCTACAATGATTTACTATGATAATCAGAGTTGTATCAAACTCTTTGAGAATCCAATTTTTCATGATCGGTCCAAACATATCGACATCCGATATCACCATCTACGAGATTGTATGCATATGAGGATCATGTTGATGGAGTACATTCCTACGAAGGAACATGATGCAAATATTTTGAAAAAGGCATTGTCAAGATGCAAATTCAAGTTTCATAGAGGCAAGATTGGGGTGACAGATAATACCTTTCTTGTTGAGAGGGAGTGTTGAATTTGCAACAAGAAAATCCTAATTTAATTTTGTCCTTGAATTAAATTGGGAATAAAATTTTAATTCCACATCTCATGGCAACTTGTATTAGTTAACTAAGTTAATTTGATTTAGTTGGCTCAGTTAATTCAATTTGAGGGTCTAACTTGAGTCATGTAGAGTGTCTCCTACTTTATAGGAGCCCTCGTTGAGTTTATTTTGAGATGTAATTAATTAATTCAATTTAACTAAGTTAAAGTCAGTTAAACTAGTTCCAACTATTGGAGGAACTAGTGGGAGGTCAAGTAGTGTGGTGCTGCCTACAATGATCAACTAGTAAACTTATGATTCACTCATAAATAACTCATGCATGTCAGATATGAGAGTTACCCAGTTGAGTTTGGAGCTTAGGGACAATGTACTATCATTTATATAATCATCTGAATTGTATAGGTGGTGCATGCAGTCAGAGGAAGGCCTATGACAATTACACAATTCCAATTGAGGAATTTCCCTAATTAATAGGGGCTAATTCCCAAGGAAACAACGCAAGGAAATAGGGACTTGGGTAAGTAGAAAATTGGTTAAGTATTGGCCAAGGCTTGTCTAGAAGTAATGAGAAAGATAGAGATAGTGCAGAGGTTGCTCGAGCTTGAGCAAAGCATTGCAATATTCTCATATTTTCTAAGTAATGCACTATACAGATAGCAGGGGTTTTTAGTTGTGGTTTTCCCCAGGAAATCACTGTCTAATGTGTTGATTGAATTCTTTCTCTTGTATGCTTCAGGATTTCACTATTGTTTAATTGTTTTTGCTGATGAATAAAGTAGATTCAAGTCTATTGTTTTAATAAATTACAATTAGCAGTTTGAATCTACACGGAATTTCTACAATAATCTTGCAACAAAGTAAGCATATCACTGGTTTTGAATTTAAATTAGTTGAATTTTGATGAGTCATCAATGATTTGGTCGAGAAAAAAATTAATAGTGTTAATTACATAACTCCCCCGCCAACTTCAAACTTATTCAACTGATCTAGACTAAAATTACTCTATATGGATAATAATCCAACAAACATGCCAAAAAATCTAATTGATAATGCATACAAATGAAGAAGCTAAAATAAATAAATTCTACTAAAAATAAAATAAAAACGCTATTTAAATGTATAGTTGAAACAATTTTAAAATGCAAAATAATGACTCAGGTTTGCTTTTTGAGTAGATAAATGATAACATATCTTAGCCAATTGTAACAAAGTAATTATAAAGTTAGTTATATATATTACTATATATATATATATATAATATTATATATAATATATATATATATATATTAATATATATATATATAATATATACATCACACGGGTAAATAATAGTTTTGAATATTTTTTGTTTTTAAAGAGTAATTAATTTTAAAAAATATTTATATTAAAAGTTGTTTTTAAGTTTTATGTTTTGGAGTTTTTGGTAGATTTCTAGTTGGAATTTGGCAAAAACAATTGGGTGAAATTTTGATTTGTATTGTTTAAACTGGTTTTTTGACTGCATATATGGATTCAA
>APFE031332705.1:116788-135135 GCA_000404065.3 Pinus taeda
TTTTTTTAATGGTTAAAAGAAAGATTTTTAAATTGCAATATTTTTTTCTAAGATGAGTTTAAGTAGGAGATTTGTACTGTCATATTTTTATTTTAAAATTAACATGTAAACAAAAACATATTAAAAACAAAATTCGTTTTAGTTGACTTTGATTAATTGCAAGGTAGTCCAGTGAGTAGTAAGAAGATGTTTTTAAAACTTTCTTTCACCACTTGCCTAGAGTGGAACCAAATTATCCTCCCAACCAACTAGGAGTTTAGTCAACTTTCTAGCTCCAAGAAACCTTTAGTGTCTCGACCCTTTGTGCCTATTAATCCAAAAATAACCATGTGCATATGCTCTAAGAAGATTTTCACAAGAAAATATTTCTTCTAAGATTTGTCCCATCTCAACAAACTCCAACCTTTTGACATTCTTTTCCTTCTCTCAATACGACTTCCTTCTCCCTAATTATCAAGTTTCTATACATAATCCTAAAGTCTCCTCAACTAACCTCATCAATAGCCATCTACTTCTCTTTCTAGAATTTTGGAGAAAAGTTAATTAAAATAAAATACTCAATGAGTTACATAAAATAACAATAAAATATAATGTAAAGTCTTTCTTTTCATGTTAGTTTATAAATGCAACATAAAAGTTCCCCCCAAACTTTATAACAACCCACCATACCCATTTAAGTCATCTCACTAATAATACCGATTGAAAAATAAAATTTAAATTTTTTTTTCCGCTCCCGCTCTGCGCTCGCAGCGCTGCCCTAGCCGCGCCCGCGCCTGCGCCTTCCTGCCTGCCGTCCTCATGGCACCTGGAGGTGGCCCTGAGGCCCCTCCTCCCCTTCCCCCGGAAGTCGTGGCCTTCAAGGCCCTGGTCTCAGCCTCTGGTAAGCGCTCGGTCTCTGGCCCGCAGCAGAAATTTGTAAAGAAACTGGACAGTATTCCCAAGGTCGCTCTACCTGAGGAAGAAATATGCAGATCAGCGCTGAATCTCGCAGAGAATGGCTTGATCGACCAGTTCACCGGGCTGTGGCCATCCTCGAGAGCTGTCGAAGAATGGGTCAAAAGGAACTGGCTTCCTTTGGTCAATGAAGGAATCAAGATTTATTTTGTGGGCAAAGGGTTCTTTGTTTTTTTGTTTGACAATCCAGAAGACAGAGGCCTGATCTTCAGAAACGGGCCATACTTCATGGGGCCTCAAGGACTCTACTTGAACAAATGGTCAACTGATTTCGACCCAGCGCAAGATGTGCCTAAGGCGGTTCCGGTCTGGGTGCGCCTCCTGCATCTTCCCCTGCATTGCTGGAACCAAGGCTCCTTACAGTCCATTGGCAATGCTCTCAGAAAATACATCGACCAAGCCCCAAGGAAGGATCAGTATTCCTGTGCCCGGATCTGTGTGGAGGTCGATTTGGAAATTGGATTACCTGAAGCGATCCAGCTATCGGTGGCAAACTGGACTCACATTCAAGAGCTTGATTATGAACAGTTGCCCTTTATGTGCCGTTCCTGCCACGAGTATGGGCATTTTGCCAGATATTGCAAAAAAAGAAGTGGGGAGATAACAGAAAAGGAAAAAGAAGACCAATGGAAACAGGCAAAGAAGACTACAGCAAACAGGCAGAGTAACAAAAGCAAGGCTAAAGGGTCTGAGAGCAAAGTAGATAATGGAAGCACAAGTAATCAAAACGCCAGAAGCAGTGAACCAAAGGACAATGAGGGAGATAAAAATCCTTTTGAAACTCTCGTGCCTCCCCCAGATCCACCGGAAGCAGAGGAAGAAGAACCATTATAGCTTGCTAATATGGAAACCCTAGATCCAGGCAATACTCAAAGCACCTTCCCAAGCAAAATATCTTCTCCATCATACGCAGAGATAATAAAAAAAAAGAAAAACCCAATAGAGAATATTGGGTCATCAGATGATGAATCTCACGAAAAGTCTACAAAAAGGGCCGGACGAAGAACAAATAAGGAAACCAGAGAAGAGGAGTCAGAAAAACAAAAATCTCTTGGCAGCCAAGCAACGATCGAAATGACCCTAGGGAGAACTATCAGGCCAAGGACCTCCAAAGGTGGAGGGCCTACCCCTTCAAGTGGTAAATGATGCAGATGATCTCTTGGAACTGTAAGGGTCTGGGTAATCCCAATAAGGCAGAGGCTATCAAAGACTTACTGAAGATAGAGACCGCGGACATCCTTATGCTCCAAGAGACCAAAGTAGAAGGGGAAGCCCTTCTAAACACTAGCGTTAATAAATGGAAATATGATTCAGGAAAGGCTGTTAGTGCAAGGGGAACAACTGGAGGTTTAGGTACTTTATGGACAAAAAGCTTTTCCCTAGAACGATTCTCAGCGACTCAACACTGGATCTTCACAGAGCTGCGCCACACTGTAAGTAATCTCACCCTCGCCCTGTTTAACTTATATGTACCAGTTCATTATGAAGAGAAGAAAGAATGCTGGAGGTCACTCTCAGATTTTTTAGAGCAAATCAATCCAACAAATCTGGTTATAGGGGGGGACCTGAACATAATTTTAGATCCCAAAGAAAAGAAAGGAGGGATCCAGTCCAGAGACCCCTTCAGCAGAACAGTGGGCAATTTGATCCAGCGCTGGGATTTGGTGGATTTCAAACCAGTGAAAGGTAAATTCACCTGGAGAAATAACAGAACCGGAGAAAATCATATCTCAGCTAGATTGGACAGGTTTCTTATCAACAATTCTTTAATGATGGACAGCAGAATTGTTTTCACTAAAATTCTCCCAAAACTCACATCGGATCATAAGCTAATTCTTATATATCTAAAAAAAGAAGAGGATTTAGGTCCCCTTCCATTCCGTTTCAGCCCTCTATGGGCAGGCAAGGATGGGTTTATAGAAACAGTCCAAGAGGCATGGAGAATGGAAGTTAATGGCTCCCCAAGCTTCGTGTGGGAACAAAAATTGAAAAACGTAAAAACAGCTCTCAAAGCATGGATAAAGAATTCCATGCAATCCCCCAACAGGCAGCGGAAGGAGGCAGTCACTCAATTGGAAGGAATACAATTCGATATGGAGGATACTGCTCCCTCGGTCACAGAGCTTGCCAAAGAAAAATCGGCTCAAAATAATGTGTACTGCTCTTTCAGGAAGGAAGAGGAGTATTGGCGTCTAAAGTCCCGAAGCTTGTGGCTTAAATCCGGGGACAGAAACACCTCTTATTTTCATAGACAATGCAGGGCCCGTCTCTCGCGCAACCATATAGTAGAAATAACCAGCTCCAGTGGTCAAGTTTATAAAGGTTTCGCTCAAATCCAAGAGGCAGCGACACACCATTTTCAGAATCTTCTCAGCGCAGAGAGAAATGGCGAGGAGGAGGACGAAACAGAATTTCTCTCAGTCATTCCTAGTCTAGTCAGCGAGGAAGACAATGTCTCTTTGATGAGCCCAGCAACGGAAGAAGAGATAACCAATATTGTTTGGTCTATGGACCCCGACAAAGCCCCAGGTCCTGACGGGTTTTCAATTCATTTTTATAGGATCTGTTGGGAGATCATCAAATTCGACCTCTTCAGAATGATAAGAGGAGTCTTGAAGAAGGCAAAAATGGGAGGGGGTACAAAATCAACATTTCTTGCATTAATCCCCAAGGAAAATAACCCAAGATCGTTTGACAGATACAGGCTGATCTCCCTGTGTAATTCATCATACAAGATCATGGCCAAACTGCTGGCTAACAGGATCAAGCCTCTCCTCCAAAATCTCATCTCCCCAGCTCAAGGAGGATTTGTGAAAGGCAGACAAATTCTCGATAATGTCATTCTAATTCAAGAGGCCCTCCATTCCAGCTATGCTCGGAAAGAACAAGGTATGATTATCAAATTAGATATGAGTAATGCTTTTGACCGTGTTAATCGATCCTTTTTGTTCAGGGTCCTTGAAGCCTTCGGGTTCAGTCAATAATTCATAAATATCATCAAAGCCTGCATTGAAAATGTCTGGATCGCTCCAATGGTGAATGGGAGACCAACAAAATTCTTCTCTACTACTAGGGGACTGAGGCAAGGCTGCCCTTTGTCTCCCTTTCTATATATTCTGATGGCGGATTCATTACGCAGAAACTTAACTCAGGAGTAGCATCGTGGTTCCATCCCTGGGATTAGAATCGTGCAAGGTGCACCTCCAGTGAATCATGCGCTCTTTGCCGATGATTCTCTCCTGCTTGGCGGCGCCTCCTTGAGAATGGAAAAAGCATTCAAGTCTATCCTCCAAAAATATTGTAGTGTCACTGGAGCCCTCATCAACGAAAGGAAGAGCGCAGTCTATGGTTGGAACTCCGATTAGCAAACCATCGATAGGATAGCCAGTGAACTGGGCTTCAAAGCTTATGCAAGATGGGACAAAATAAAATACCTGGGTCTTCCGTTGATGATGGGATCCAATCGGAACAACCTGTGGGAGGAGGTAATCTCCAAGTTTAACAAGAAGATCGCTGCATGGGGCGGAGTCTGGCTCTCCTCTGGAGGAAAGCTCACCCTTATCTGGTCGGTTCTTTCTGCGTTGCCTACCTTTCAAGCTTCTCTGCTGTTGGCTCCAAGGCAAATAGCAGACCAAATTTCTTGCCTAATCAGGAACTTTCTTTGGAGCGGAGGTAAGGGGAACAGTAATCGCTTCCACCTTGTTAATTGGGAATTGGTGAAGCGCCCAATCAAGGAGGGCGGCTTGAAAATCAGAGACCCTCTTCAAGCTAATCTAGCGTTGGGTTGTAAGATTCTGTGGCAGCTAATCTCTGAGCCTATGCACCCTATCAGTCAGATTTTAATCAACAAATATCTCAGGAATCGATCTATCATTACCTTCAATCCCGCCTCATCCCCTAAAGGAACTCTGGCATGGAGACTCTGTTGTAGAGGGATCGATTTTTTCAGAATGCATTTGTATACCAGGTAATGGCAAAAAGACTTGGTTGTGGAAAGACCGAATCATGGGCCATCCCCCTCTCTCAGAGAAAAATGAAATTGCAGAATTAAGAGTATGGCTAAGATCAAGAGGAATCAGGAAAATCGAGGATATAGTGGAGTGGGACGATGACGGCAATTGGAAGTGTTGGAATCTGCCCAACATTCCTGAGCAATTAAACGAGCAGTTAAACCTTTTCTCAGTTGAAATCGCAGACTTTGCTCCTGTACATAAGAATGAGGAAGACACCTGGGGCTAGGGACAAACAGGGGTCTACTCTGCCAAACAAGGGTATTTACAAATGCAAAGTAAAAAAGACTCAGTGCACCCGGAAGGAGTGTGGAAGCAGATCTGGGAGTGCTTCAGTATCCCGAAGATTAATTTCTTCTTCTGGACCTTGTTCCGAAACAAAATTCTTACAGGCGAGAACCTCTATAAACGGAACATCGTCGGTCCTCACCGATGCGTGTTTTGTGAAAAAGCCTTGGAAACTTCAGCACACATTTTTCTTGAATGTGAGTACGCTCAGAAGACTTGGACTAGTTTCTTGGCTGGTCTGAACATTAGATCTCCAGCGAACTGCTCAATAACAGAAATGTTCTTGTCCTGGAAAGCTAGATATCCCCATAGCATTGCTGCCAAGTCCCTCTAGTCCAAGGTGTGGATAGCAGCCCCGAAATATGTGTGCTGGAAACTGTGGCTCTCCCGGAATGAAACAATCTTCAATCAAACAGAAACACCAGCTGAAAAGGTAGCAGAAAAAGCCAAGAATCTTCTATTAGAGACATTGAGACAGTCCAGCGCTAGAGATAACACCCTAAGAGATGAAGAAAGAGCATGGCTAGGTGACTTCATTCCCATAATGAGTCCTCCTTCTGTCACTCGTCCTCTCCTCAAGGAAAATTGGCAGATCCGTGACAACGCAGAAGGCTTCCAGAAGTGGTGGAAATCTCAAGGAAAATGCACTATCTTTTTTGACGGAGCCTCAAAAGGCAATCCAGGCAGGTTAGGGGCGGGGGGGATCATCTATCTTCCGAATGGAAGCAAAGAGAGTTTCAGCTGGGGCCTTGGAATAAAAACCAACAATCAGGCAGAAGTCCTTAGTCTTTTAAAAGCCTGTCAACTCGCTAAGGAAAAAGATCCTAAGGAAATCGCAGTGTTCGGTGACTCAGAATTGCTGATCAAAGCCTTAAGGAAAAGCAAAAGGTTTAATGATCCAGTTCTGAACAAACAGATATTAAGAGTGACCAGACTCTTGAAGGAATTCCCTTCAGTCCAAATTTTCCATATTCTAAGAGAATTGAACTCAGAAGCTGACTCTCTGGAAAACATCGGATGCAACCTTGAGAAGAGCATGATAAGCATAAACTCAGGCGAGTCGAAAATGGTAGCCATCCCTTAAACAGAGTAAAGAGCAGTGAGAATAACTGCTTCTGTCCTAAAGGAGTGTACAAGGTTTGCCAGTTAGTGTAAAGAGCATGAGGTTCAATTTTAATTTCAGCTCTTCGAATTTACTTCCTTCTTGCAAAGAAACAGGGGTGGTGTTGCTAACATTTCAGGCCCTGGAAACAGAGGAAACACGAGTTGTCTGTTATGAAATCGAAGAACCAGTCCGAGGTCTCCACCAACCCTCCCTTGCTCTCATTTCGCAAAGCAATCTCTTTGTTTATGAAATTGTTCTTAGACAGTCTAAGTTCGATGGGATGGCAATCGCATTCCAAATCGCTTATAGAGTCCCTCAGTAGCAGAATCTGCTGAGCAAAGAACAAGAAATGTAACTCTGAATTTGACTTCGGTCTTCCATGAATAAAATACTCGTTTTGGTTAAAAAAGAAAAGAAAAGTCACTAATCAAAAATCAAAGTCAATGAGGGTATTTAGTGCTACTAGATGTTTATGCACGCTATATAATATATAATTTACATAATCACCAAACCATTAGTTAAATAGTTCATAATCTAGTTTAGTTAAGTAACTGTACAAGTGTACAAGTGCATGGTATGTGTAGCTCGCATACACATAACTTCCACATTTACTAGTGATAAACAATCACTGCTTTTAGTGCATAGTCCAATATGATAACAAGAAAGCATGCAAGACAACAAATCAAGTAAATGCATTATTCAATAAACTTAACTAATAAAATTACAACAACTCATATATAACTGAACATCACATTTAAAATATCAAAATGAGTGTTTTTAAATATGGTAGGAACTAAGTGAGAAAACTAGAGTGGCACCTCTAATCCCCAAGGCACATTCCCAACTAAATTTGAATAATTTTTTGTCCCTAACATACTTTCATCTTCCACATCCTACCCTTTCCTCTACTAATCCTAAAGTGTCAACTACGTTGACCTAACCTCATATAGAACTAAATTGACCTAAACTTATATAGAACTTATAAGTGGAAGTGCCAACTATCTCAACCACTCTTCGCTAGCAGGCAATATACAATCACCATCACATTTTTAAGGGAATATGGCTTAACACAACCCTCCCATGGCTCCAATTTTCAAAAGATTAATGGTGGGAATTACCTCCACCCCTCATGATAAAACTAGGGTCAACTAGATATTGGTAGGCAACATCTCCACCCTTCCTAATAAAACTAGGGTCAACATGCTATATCAAGCTATGTGCAAATACTATTCTTAAAGTACTGTCATTGAACAACCACACTAGGCAAATTATGTATTTTTTCAAAACCACACCTACCATAGATAATATCAAATTTGAAATAATAAATTAAATCATAAGTAAAACTTATAGTATACATTATATTAATGTCTACGACATCCAAGTTATGTCAACGTTATAGTCATTTAGCTATCACATGGTTTCTCAATATATTGGTTAGCTGATCATGATCCATGTAGATACATCTAAAATTTCATAATTAATCTATAATTGTATTGGGATTCAATTAAAAAACATATAATTATTTACACCATGCCCATCTTTTTTATACATTCACAATATAGTTTTGAACTGTTATATTTATACCAAATTCCACATTTTAATTTATATGTTTAAAAAATTCACATAAATATGATTATCATGAACCTATAATAATAAGAATAATATCATAAAAAACATAAATAAGTTAAAATGAACTCTTTTGTATCAAATACCACATTTTAATTTATATATTTAAAAAATATTCACATAAATATAGTTATCATGAACCTATAACAATAAGAATGATATCATAAAAATCATAAATAAGTCAAACTATACACAGTTCAAATAACTAAGCACAAATAAATGCTAAATAATGAATAAATCATATGAGTAAAATCAATGTTTTAGTTACCCAAGGCCAAAATAGGAGACATTATAGACATTCACCTTTTAGGAAACTATCTTGAAGTTATAGTCGAAATGCAAGGTAATCATGACAAAAAAAAAGCATATAATTGTTCTTGAATCTAAGTTGGTTGAATTGTGATGAGTCATTGCTGAATTAATCCAGCAAAGGAAGAATTGTGTTGGTCATATAATTCACTCGTTAACTTCAAACTTCAAACTAGGGTTGGAACCCCATAAAGATAGTAACACCAACAATGATGCCAGAAAATCCGATTGACGGTCAAGGTTGATAACATTCACTTTTTGGCCTTCTTAATCGTTTTTAGTTATATTTTCTAAAATTTTCATTTTCTATATATATGCTACAAAATCTATGCCTATGATTTTGATTAGCACAATTTATACCTAAAATATTATCGTAATTAAAATATCATCCATTTTAAAATTTTATATTCACTTATTATCCTTCTTAAATTAATAATTTTATTTTTATTTTTATTATAACATTTATTAATACCAATTTATCTATTATTATTTAAATTATTACATGGTCATTACTTTCCTACATTATTATAAACTTGTTACAATGTTAAGACTACAACTTCCCAATTACTTGTTACCTATTATGAATTTCATATCCCAATCTTAAATGGCTTGCCTTCTCAATTTAATTAAAGTATAAAAGCAATATTTAAGTAAAGGTGGTGGCATAAAAGAGAAGGAGGTTACATATATCAACAAGGAAGGTTGCGAAGCAATTAGTCTCTGCCTTAGAAAGAAGGCAAAGAGGATCTTTTCTTACCGGCAGTGGCTGAATCAGTGCAGTTCCCCAAAGACTACATGGATTGAAAAGCATTGAGAAAAGGTTGGATATTGGAAGGTTTGATTGAGAGGTCGCGTACAAGAGACCAATAGTTAGATAGAGGCATATAGAACAGCAAGAACGACCAATAGCTATGGATCAAAACGAGAGCAACATAGCCCAGTGCGGAACGATAGTTAAAGCAACATAGTCAAAGTAGAGTCAATAAGCACGTATCAGAACAGTATGGCCTGTAGTAGTAAATTGGTGCGGGTTTAAATGCATTAGGCGGATGGGTTAAGTTGTTGAAATCAGTGGTTGTAATCTCGCAGCGCGCAAAGTTCCCTGATTCCGAAGAAACAACAACAGGATATCGGATCTTTTATAGAGAGGGATTCTACCATTGATTTCGGGGTGATTCTATCTTCAACATATTAGCTTTATGTCAGGAGGTATATGATAGCGTGGAAAGCTTACGGTCCTGCCTTCTTGGCTCAGGCGCTCTAGTTCTGGCTCGACAGACCAGAGCGAGAAACCAAGGGACTTAAGCGCCAAGTGGGGATTGACCCGACTCCCTAAACGACAAGTACAAGTGGGGTTGGGTTCAGCGAACCAACAAAACCAAGGGCTGGTACAATGATAAAAGATTCATAAACATGGAAATAACAATTCATACTCTCACTCGGATGGTGTAATCACATGCACCTTTATATGCATGGAGATTCCGACTGGCCCCCTTCCAACTTCGCCCATGGAAGACTTGACTTGTCACACGGAGCTTGCATGCGTTTCACGTGTACATCTACCTTTATGAAATACATCACATCTTCCTTAATGTGTTACTGCAGATAGAAGGAAGGTAAGAAGACATCTAGTGATTTGAGCAGCACAAACTTTATTAATCGAAAATTTCAAACAAAAAGGCGGACACCAGAAAAAGAAAAATATTTATGTTTCGATTAATCCTGAACATGATCAAACCCAATAACCCACATATTTATAGGTGATCATAGTTCTGTGAGTTACCACTTTATTGATTTATTAACCCTATGTCTAAGAATATAATGCCTTTAACTATTGATATTTGTACCAAGTAAACATGGTATTATATAAATTTCTATTTTTTGTGGGCATTGCAATGGCTTCTCCATATGGTGAAACCGGAAGAGTGGTTGGTAAGTTTTTATGGTGGTAAGAACCGTTAATGTTTTAAAAGTAAGTTTGACTAAGCATGCACGCCTTCCCATTAAAATAAAAGATTAAGTGACCCTGTAAAGGCTGGTTTGATATCCTCTTTTCACACAAAACATTACTCCATCTTCGCCGATGCTAGAAGTTGCAACTCGTGGCTACATGCGCTGAGAAATCCAGGAGAGGTGTCAACACTACGTGCACATTGACCATTTGTTTGAACTCGGAATAACGTTATACGTTAATTATCGGGTATGCATCAGGATTGCATGCAAGCCATGTGCCTGTGTGCATACTTTTGTAAATTAGATGTTGTTGTTTGTACAGTAAATGAAACAAAAAGAGGTAGAGCTTAGTTGAAGACAATCAATTTGAACAGTTGGTTGAATTTCTTGCCAAAGACGATCGATTTGAAGCTCGTCCTTATGGATCCATTTCAGGCCCATGAATCCTAGCTGTACAATAATGATTTGCAAGGAGATCAATTGTTATCTCATAAGTCTCAGTGGGTTGCACCTTCTGATTACCAATGCTATTATTTAACCATGATTCCCTAACCACAGGGATTCCTTTTTCCCTGCAAGTAAAACAACACCTTAGACATAGATCTATATTATTACTAAAACTGAATTGAAAACAGAGACACAAATCCTAAAATTGAATAGAAAATGATGGAACCAAACCATATGATGTGAAAGAACCGTTACTTAAATGTTTCACATAATATATCAGAAAAAATTGATGGGGTTTAAGTGCAACTTGAGGACGTCACATTCAACCTGACAATGCAATGGTCATGCCAGAGAAGGGCTTGTCTCTGGGAAGCGATTCTCTGATAGGGCGCTGGTTCGAATCCTGCTGCTTCCTTGACAACTGAACCATCGACAAAACGTCAAGCTCTTCTTCAAATGAAAATCATCCCACTAGTTACAAAACGTAGCATATATTAATATTTAATGTTTACAATTTTAAAGATTTTTCAGGTCTAAGATCCAACCAGCCTATAGTCACTGCTATCAGTGAGCCCAAGAAGTAAGAAACATATCCAAACTCGGCCAGCCGAACCGATCAAACCCCGTCACAACATAACATAACCTCACTTACCATTAAAAATAAAATGAAAGCATTTCTCAGAAACCCAATAAATTCATGAAGCAAAACCCTTATTACCAAAAGGAATACAAAATGCAACCCTAAGTCTACCGACAAAACTAAAAAATCAATAGAATCATCTCAGAGCAAATACATACCGAAGCCATCTTCAACAAGGTAGTTGAAGGTATGATTATCACAATTGTATGTGAACTTGTTGTTGCTGGTGGGAAGCTTTTGCAGGCACTGAGCAACAATACTTGTAAAATTCCCTTTGAATTTCGTGTACTCCGCAAGCACCACGGTGACCCTCAAGACAAAATTGTATATCAGAGATTGCTGCCCCATAATACCTTCAGATCTAAAGGCCCTTCGCTGATATTAATTGTAGATAACACTATAAAAACCCAACCCTCGAAAAAATTAAGAGAACTTCAGGGATTCTGTGGAGAAAATTGATGAAACCACACCCGATTTAGTAAAGGAGGAAGAGGCCTTTTAGAAGGAAAGAAATCGTGTGTAAACCTGTTATGAGAAAGGAGGCAAGGAGTAGCATTAGAACGCTCAAACAATGAAAATATATGAAAAAGGGGAAAACAAAATTTTATAAACAATTTAATATATAATATAAATGTAAGTTTCAATTATTTATAATAACAACTTCTCTTACATGCATTTTGATAGATGTTGTCTTGCTCTTGACGCTCAGCTTGTACTTCAGCGAATGGCCTCCCACTTCCTGAACTTCGAAAATGAGAAGCGAAGACGTGTGGAAGGTGACCCTAAACAGGTTGATGGACGCTTGTCTAAAGCCACACCCTTGAAGCCTCAGTACCCTCAACGAAGGTGTCGTCTGCTGCACCAGCCACCCCCATGGAGGCTTAGTATGTGCCACGAAGGTGTCATCAGCTGTAGCAATGTCAAAATAAAACCAGACGGGAGCGGCATATGCTTTTGAAACCTCCTTTACCATTGGAAGAAACGTTCTTGGTCTTTGTTTTTGTATGCTTTCATAATGCAATTCAGTAGACGTGGGAATGAATTCATAGTGAACCCTGAGAAGGCATTTGTTTATGGGAATGAATTCATGGTGAACCCTGAGAAGGCATTTGTTTATGGAAATGAATATTCTGAGGAATTTAGCCAGGGCCTTGGGGTTTTGTATCAATCAACTTCAAAGGAACGCATGCACAGCCTGAGGAGGGGAAATTTGTGAAGGAAAGAGTCGTGAGATTCCAAAAAAATGAGGACTCGAGGCACTTTTTACCTGGTGGCAGTCAGTAGTAGGACCAGAGCTGCCCTTGACGGGAGCTCGAGTCGGCCTATCTTTGTTTGAACCAGGTGACACCCTTCATCCGCTTCGTGCATCTGACGACGAACCAAGCAATACTTGGGGCACTGGACTCGCGGACAGTCTGTTAACTTGTGCAATTATTGCATATGTTCCATGTAAATTCCGCTCCTCCTCCCCAACTTCCCACCTCTTTCATTGTCTTATCTGCTACCTTTACCTCTTTCATTGTCTTATCTGCTACCTTTTTTTCCATGTCTTTCGAATTCCGTCTAAGTTTAACCCAGACGTTCGTTTTTTAACAGATACTAAGATCGATTGGGATGCTTACATGTCACAGGTAAGTACAGGCTTATATATAGAAAATGGTATGCACATTGTTTATCTTCGCTTGTGATGGATTTACAAGCAAAAAAATAATTGATTATTGGTGTGTGAGATATTTAACATGAAGATATTTAACATGAACAAACATGAGGTTGAATCTGTTTCATTTATGTTGGTGTTGAGTAAGGGCAGGTGAGGGGCTTCATAGGAGGGGAGAGGAATTATGCAGCGCTGAGAGGGGACACAGGACCTTTAGTTTACCCTGCAGGGTTCCTTTACTTTTACATGACCTTTCAGTTTCTCACAGGGGGTGTAGTCTTCCGCATCCGCCTCACGCATCTGATAGCGAACCAGGCAATACTCGAGGCATTGAAATAGTTGATCCAATTGCCCGTGAACCAACAAAGGTATGAAAGGAAAAGGTTTCAGCTGAAAGTACTGATAATTCATGGTGGAAGGAGCAAGGACCATGTTCTTCAAGCCATCAATCTAGCTAGCCTGCACAACCTGCACAAAGGTGAGTTTTTTTGTTTCTAATCTGAGCTTTTAAGAGTTTCATAAAAAAATTAAAAAGTTGTGTTCAGTGAAAGATCATAAATGAAAATTGACTGGAAAAAGTTATGTTCAGTGAAAGATCATAAATGAAAATTCACTGTGTGAAAATTGACTGGAAATGATGACAAAGAGTGAATGCAAAATGAAGAAATGATGACAAAGAGTGAATTCATAATGGAAATTGATTTTGCGTGAAATGACAACAAAGAATGAAAAATTGTTTCTTACTTGTTGCTCTACTGTTTCAAGTTTCAAGCCGCAGACGAGCTCATCATAGCTTATCTTCATTAGGATGTAGAAGAACTGGCTCATCATAGCTCATCTTCATTATGATGCAAAAGACTCAGGGACTGGACTCCATTATGATGCAGAAGACTCAGGGACTCCGAAGACTCAAGGACTCCAGCTTATGGAAAACTCTCCCATGCAATCTAGCGAAAGGGACAACTATTCCAGTTTATGGAATGGCACCTAGATTGAAGTGGTGGTGGGTGGCAGGCGACAGGCGCACTAGACAGAAGCCTTCGCAGATGGACATGCCAAGTCTCTGACCTTGCCATGAAGCTTACAAGCTTAGGTTTAATTCAATTCAGTTGTTATAGGTTTAATTTAATTCAATACAACATTTAATGTTTTAAACTAATGCTGGCATTAGTTTACTTGCTAAGCAAAAATTCCAAATGCCGACTGAAAAAAATAAATATAACTTATGTTTTAGCCCCTCCTACCTTGGGAAAAGGCTAAATAAGACGATCAAACTATTTTTTCTTAAAATTTTTGGTTATTCATAATAGTCACTTGTCATCTATAATGGTAAGCAAGTTAAATTAATGTTAAATTCCATATTTTCGATTACTATAGTCCCTGGCCATTGCCAGATGGCAGGGACTAATAAGGATGTTTTATTGGTATTAAGTTTATGAAAAGGTGTATAAAAAATGTTTTAAAAAAATATTTATATTTTTTATAATAATTATTTTAATAATGTTAATTGGGTTATTTCAGTGGTTGAGTAAAATTATTATTATTTAATTTTTTCAATAGTGACGTGCTAAACATTTTATGTATGACAATAATAACTTAGAGGAAGTATATTCTTACAAGTACCTAGGAATTGATATTCATCACAAGCTCAACTGGAACTATAGCATATAGAAAAGGATTAATGGGGGGTGGAAAGCTTACTTTGGTCTTGAAAATAATTGTAAAATGGAAAACCTCGTAATGTGGGATAAAAAGAAGTTCCTCTTTGAAACTTTAGTCACTCTTGTTATATGGATGTGAGGTTTGTGGTTGCAGCATCTCTAGAGAATCTTGGAGAAAGATTGAGCAAATCCAGAAGCGCTTTATAACATATAACCTGAAAATTAAAAGCAATAGACCCTACCCTATTATCCTTATAGAAGTAGGTCTTTCCCCTATCGAAAGCCTAGCTATGACTAGGCTTCTGTTGTACAAGCACAAGCGCAATAACATAGGAGATCATAGACTTCCCAAGCTAGCTTTAAATTCCAGCCAAAACCATCTAAGGCTCAAACGGGGGTGGTATAAAGACACGAGGGCTTGGATAAACCATTGGGAGATCAACGAGAACGATACACTACAAAGCATTAATAACATTAAAAATATTGTTACTTCTAAGTTCAAAGAAAATGTGGTGTGAGAAAGATTTAGCGGCTAAAAGAAAATTGAGTTATTATAAGAAGGTCATCAACCCCACCCTAGAAGATCAAAAGTATCCCTCTGTTTTAGCTAGCTCAAAGAATAAAATTAATTTAGCAAAGTTTAGAACGAACTCTCATGAGCTCCATAGCGAAACAGGTCATTGGACAGTTCCTAAAACACCATGGACGGAAAGAATCTGCCATCTCTGTGATAATAGGAACATTGAGGATGAAAACCACTTCCTCTTAGAGTGCCCCGCGTACAACCACATTAGATCTCATTTTCATAATCTGTGTTGCAATACTGACCTTCCTAACCTTTTACGAGGTCAAAATTACAGTGAGCTTGGGAGGCTTCTCTCCAAGCTTTTTGAGCATAGAAATAAAATCTTAAATCAAACTAAATAATTTGTTTCTTTAGGTCTGATAGACCAAAGTTTGGTCTCAGTGGACTTTAACCATCATCATCATCATCATTATCAATTGTGAGTTTGCGTGACATCAACAAATATATTTTTCTTTTTAAATTGAAAAAACCATTTTTTCTTTTCAAAAGAAAAACAATTATTTTAATAATATTGATCATATTAATATTTCAAAAAATAAATAAAAATAAAATAATATCATAATAATCATATTTTAATAATAACACTTTTCAATTATATAAATTTACTTACAATAATAATATAGATTAAATATAATAATTTTTAAAATAAATTATACTTAAATCACTCCAAAATCATACCTATTTTACAGAAGAAAACTAATTTCTCTGAACTTCATTCGTTATTTTAAATAATAAAAATATTTACAATATTAACAATATTTGTAAATAAATTGAAAAGCATGTGTCCACTATATCATTATATTTTTAATCATACAGTAATTGTAAAAATATTTTTATGTAAATTATATAAAATATTATATTTCAACGAAAATTTATCTCAACCCCTTGACACTAAGAGTTTATGAATGAGAGACAGACAAAAAGTGCACATTCATTATTAAAAACCCTCACATACATTTATATTACATCTTTAAAATGCAAACATTTGTAGTTTGCATCATCTATAAAATGAATATTTTTCTATAATTTAAATAAATATAAGAGAAAAAGGTAAAAGCCTTTTCAGTTGGTCGAGTTCTCGTCGTTAAAGCCCCTTTGCTATTGAGAGGTCACGGGTTCAATGTTCTCGACACTCTCAGGGTTAGGTTCCATGGTTGAGTTGGCAGGAAGTGATATTTTTGGATAGATTTGCCTAGTACAATTATTTCGTGGACATAGTGGTCATCGATCTTCGGAAGCCGTAAACCACATAGAAAAAAGAAAAAAAAATAGTAAAATCATTTTTTTTTGCATGAAAAAAATGGTGTTTATATTCAAAATGAAAACAAATATAATCATTAGATACATATGCATGATTAAAATGATTCTTTCATATAACTTAGTGAGATGTTCATCAAGATTTATCAATCCCCTAGCCTCATAACCTTACAACCTCACAAGGAAGTTCACTATATAGTAGTGAGTACATTACACTCCATACTTGTTATGGAAAAAAAGGCCTACCAAAAAAATTAACTAACATATTACATAGTTAAACATTTTTAGAAGCCATGGATCATGATCTATTTGTGGACTAGTGCCCGCCCTTCATCAAATTCATGTAGGATGATTTGATTTTCATGTAACGAAGAGTATATTCTTTATAAATCTAGTCTACTATCTGATCCAATTCTCTCAATATATGAGAAAAATTAATATGAGGAAAGAAACCAGAGATTTCATGAAGCTAATAAGCCAATACCCATATGTTGATATTACGACATTGAGTATAACCATACTAGCGATTGATGACTAGACTAGAGTCTCCAAAAACCTGTAGAGAATTGATCCTTCAACATAGAGAGGATTTTAAGAGTGAAATAAAGTCGTAAGTCCACTAAAATTATTTATTCCTCTCCCTACATTTTCTTTGAAATGAGAAAAAATATGGTTAGTAGATGTCAGACAAATCCACATCCATAAATAGAGTCATTGCAAGTGACACAACAAAAACACCATGGCCTAGATAAGGGCTTGACCACCCTAAGCTCACGCACTGATTCAAAATGGATCTAGAATAGACTTTTAAGTCTAAAAATATTTCTCACAGAGGAAAATGAAAGTCAAAGGATGCTATTGGAAATAGTCTCATTGCATAGATCTCTTTATTCTAAATCTAACGTAGCTTGAATGGGCTAAAATGGACTATGTATGAAGGAGTTATTGTAAAAAGAAATTTGCCCAATGTCCTTAGAAAAGGAGGCAATTTCTTATTAAAATGGGCTTAAGGCTTTATATGTAAAATCGCATCAGAAGGGTTCAAAGGGAGGACTTAACCGCAGGCCCTAAGGATCTCCGATTGCGACCTCCAATATATCGCATTGGAGGAAGGCCTTCATGCAATATCGAAACCCCGGGAAGAGTGACTTGCGATAGCGATAAAGCGGGATCGACGATATATATATATATTGATCCGGATTTAAACAGGAGCGCAACAAATTACAGAGATAACCATATACACAAATATGCAGCGGAAATAATACTTCATTTCATTAATGGAAACTACTAAAATATGCTTACAATGGAAATAAACTAGCTAGGGCGATGGTAGCTTATCTCTGAGAAGCGATGTGATGGCTACATGCCTCTCAACTGTGTTACAATGAGGCTCGAAGGCCTATGTATTGTTGAGAAACAATGAAAAACCCTTCACATTCCAAAACCTAACCCTAGGAGATGAAACGCCAAACTGTGGGCCCCGTTTGGGGGTAAGTTGGTACATCAACTTCCCGGGGTCGTAACTTTAGCATATGATCTCCGTTTGACGCGTACAATAGCTCATTAGAAAGATCTATTCGAGCAATATCATTGTTGGAACGGGCAACATCGGTCCATTGCATGGACCCATGTTGCCCCCGGATTCCCCAAAAAACGTCGTTTAGGGCCTCAAAACGGCTCCGGAAGTTCAGGACCTGAAAAACTGCTAAAAATAGTAAGTTGTGCTACAATTAAGGAACTGAAAATGCTGAAAGAGACAATTGTGGGGGTCCAAATGGGATAGGTGGGTGGCCACCAACATCCACCTGGATCATTCCTCCCCCCTTAGGAAGCAATGGTCCCCATTGCGTTGAG
>APFE031332705.1:147835-173527 GCA_000404065.3 Pinus taeda
GGCAATCTTTTCATATTTTACGAGTCAGTTGAAAAGAGCTTAAAGAAGACTCGTTTTCGAGGAACGAGTGATGGTTTCAGGTAGCAGCTGATTCCAAGTAAGATTTGGAATTTTCCAATTATGGCAGTGTCACAAGGATGGCTAATAGAATCACTCTTCGCAAATGTTCCTCGAAGGGGAAAACAATCATACGGGGGTGAATGATCGGCTAAAAACAGAGTGGAGGTGATGATGAGAACACGACCAAGGCTCAAAAGTTGGTGATAAGGCACTCACGATGGTTATTTACCAGTTCATTTTTTAATGAGCTTAAATGCTGGGGGAAACATTTGCTCATGACTTATGTTTATTTTTTAACGAGCTTGAACTATGCGCTAAAATTTCTCATGGGGGGGTTATTTTTTAACGAGCTTGAACCCTACAGTAACATTGCTTGCCAGTCGTATGATAAGGATGTCTCATTCAAAATGCTATTTTGAAAGGGCTTACCTCTTTAAAGCTTTGCCCCGAATCCTTTCTTTATGCAAGCTAGGAAACGACTAGCCTTACGGGTTTAAAGGGTTGGAGGTCCTACAAATTTAAAAAATAAATAGTCTCTCTTCGCTTGTATGTGGAAAGGTTTGCATGCCCCCAGGTATAGCGAAACATTCCTAGGTTACCATGAAAGTTCCATCCACGTAGCAGACAGAATGCTTCCTTGGCAATGTTTACCAAAATAGACAAAGGGGAGTGGCGTAGAGATACTCCACTCACATAAGTTTAACGAAGGTATCTTATTCCAGCCTGATCCCATTTTCCTGTAAGGACGAGTTCATCAGACTAGTCATATATCCTCCGCGGAAACCTACTCTATACCCAAGGTTTTCCTGTCGAAACAGACCAGGGTGCATGCCCCCTGGGTTTCAGTCACATCCTCCTGAATCACTCGTGCTCATCAGGTGGACATACTGGGGATCGATGAGACATTCCTTGCTTGAAAAGACCATTTAGGGATGGAATTTTACTATTTGCGATGTGTGAACTAGGGAACGACATTTGGTCTACGAGCTTGACCATTCTGCCTTCGTGCGAAAAACACATTACTCTAAAGAGTGAGGAGACGATGTCTCCCATGCAATAAATATAGTTGCATCCAAGGAGTAGATTATAATCCAAGGGTCCTTGAACTACCATTACGTTCATGTGAATGGTTTTCCTTCTCAAAGTAATGGGCACATTTGGAAGGATCCCTAAAGGTCGACTGGTTCCTTTGTCGAAGCTTGTCAGATTTCTCATTTTAGACAAAAGCAATGGCGAACCAAGCGCTTTCCAAGCAGTTCAGGAAAGGATACTCACAGAAGCCCCTTCATCGATGATGGTACCAGCCATAACCATTCTTTAAGCTTGTACAATGATTCTGAATGGTACACTAGCTGTTAAACAGGGTCTTCCTAGTAGATTCTAGTCGAAGGAAACGATTAGGTTGCTTGGTGTTGGGATCGAATAGATGGTCGGATATGACTCTGATGAACTTCCTTCCTGTGATAAAGGAATGGGAGGACTGCTCCCAAGTTCATTGGAGTCTGTGTTGATGAAAAGAATTTGAACGGTGTCGTTCTCTTTCTCTTCAGTGACGGTATCATTCGAAGATGAACACTCTGAAGGCAAGACCGGGTCAACTGCCATCTCGACCTTTTGACTTTCATCTGGTATGGATTCAGAGGGTTCATTTTCAATGATAGATGCTTCGGCCGACCACAATGATGGGTTAGCCGGATTTTCAATTAGTGGAGGACTTGGCAAGAGTTTTTTGTATCCAAGAGGAAGCCGTAGTAGTGAAGCAGGACGGTCATCCAAAACTCTTTTAGCTTCGTCAAGGAAGGGACAATGGTGGATGGCATGATTGCCTTCACACAATTTACAAGGAAATTTGGGATTCCCTTTTTGTCCAGGTGCTTCACTTTCACTGGTTGATGGTGTGCATTCAACATGATCATCAGAGGTTGACGCCACCGGATTGTGCAAATGAGGAGACCAGTCCCTTAAGATTTGAGGGATGCAGGGACAATCTCGGTGATAGTGGTCTCCATTGAAAATGACACAAGGAGATTTAGGTTTCGACGGTGCGGTGTGAGGATTTTTGCTAGATGATGCTTGGCTGCCCCCTTTCGATTTTGGTTCCTTTTTCTTCTTTTCCTTTTTCTCTTTCTGCTTCTTCTTCTTCTCAGTTACTTGATTTTTAGCTTTATCAGCTTTATCAAGCAAAGAGGAAGGAGGAGAAGGAGAATCAGACGAAGTAGAAGGTTGGGAGGCAACTCTAGTGTTGTCTAGTTGCTGATTTGGTTGTTCAGGAATTACGGGATCCTGAACGACAGAGGTAGAGAAGAGCCAGACAGGGAAACCAATTGTCAATCCTGGAAGTGACAAAGTGGCCATATGGGGTGCACCAACATCTCCCAAGAGGAGAAGGGACTAGGATTTCCTCCAAGGGGAAATCCTTGGTTGGTAGACTCCATTTTCTCAACCTAAAGACCAACGGGGAATTTGTGATGTTATTCTGATTTAAAATAAATTTTTAGATGCTTTGACACAACTTGGTTTTTCAATTTTAAAGAGTCGAGAAAAAACAAAAGATGACTCTAGTTGCCTTCGATTTTTATTGAGCCTGAAGTGACAAGTGCTTAGAGGACCTTTTCCTTTAAGGAGTTTGAAAAGGAGAAAAATGGACTTCTCTAGAGATCTAGCAGAGAGGATTACCAAACCAATCGCAAAACTGCAGAATACTTTTTACAGTATGGCAGCCAATCTTCCCGAATGCTGTGTTCAGTGCATTGCGATCGATAGGGCGGCAGACACGGCTTCCCAAGGATAAAGGATGCAACCTATTGTGGTCTCCCAATATATACTCGACGGTACGTGGGAGCACAAGTCCGTACTGGCACTTGCCGTCTCAGAGCGGAGGAATCACCCAACCAACACTGAAAACAACAGTTACCAGGTTTTACGACGCTGGAATACGTCTCTAGCCTAGACCTCTAGATTCATTAAATTGATTTTAAGGTGATCTTGCTTAACAATTTGCCTTTCAAGTTCACCGCGTGATGTGTATAGAATTCCTAAAATATAGTCTAAGATGATAAACAAACGTTTAATCTTCTTTCGGCAATGAAAATCCTAGCTACTAAGGAAAGAAAGTTAAGAATCTTTCTGCAAAGAGCACATAGCACACACTAAATGTACAGTCCTAAGTCAAACCAAGCTGTCGAAATGCAAATGCACATGCATGTATTTGTTTTCAGCCTTCTTAATGTATGAATGATGATAAGAAAGCTATGTGAAAATCTGAATTACTTTTAAAGTGACAGTACTCAACAAATTTTTTTTTTCAAAATGACGTGAAGGTAAGAGAGACACTTTGCGATTTTGAAATGAAAATTGCTTTTCGACACTTTAAAAACTACTAATTCAAATCCTATGCAATAGTAACTGTATAATCGACTATCAAGAACAATGGGATTGTTTTCTAAAACTGAAAACGACAGCTACGACACTTTCAGATCCAGAAACAACAGTTCGACTATGCTACTTTTTGCAAAAGAGAATTGAAAATGATGCACAATACATAAAAAACACTTATATTTCTTTGCACTAAGGAGGCGGAATAATGCAAGAGAAGGGGTTTTTCACAGAAATAAACTGACTACAGACAACAAAACTCCTAAATAGGACTGAAAATAGTGAGAAAAAACCACAGTCTGAGGGTAAGGTTAACCCTCCCTGACCATCGCACCTGTTACACAGTGAAACGAGTATGCAGCGCACCTACTGCACTCGGGAAGTGCGATGCATACAGTCTACCTTGAAGGCAGGGTGCGATGGTACCAGTGCAAGACTTTAAACAGGTTTTCACTCACAGTTTGCAATTCAGTTTAGGGATTTAGGCCGAGTAAGTAATGTTCAGTGTATGTAAAACACAGGGGTGATATAAAGAGGTTACTAGAGCCACCACTTAGGGCAATTAGATTGCTTGCAGATATATTGTTTAATTCATAAACAAAACCTAGGGATAGACTAAAGAAAATTGATCTACTTTGCATTTGTATAATAAATGCAGTTCGAAGGCTAGCTGGCTTGACTTCAGGCTCCGTCTGTAAGTTTATAAAAGAAACAAAGATAGATAGGCTAACAAACAATCTAGTTGCTCCCAAGTGGAGTCTCCATTTTGTTAGCGGGAATAGTGTCCACTCAGATGTTGCTATTCCCACTAAGATGGGTGGCTATTTAGAAAGAAACAAGTAAAGTCTACTTTCGTTTTCTTTTATGAAAACAGACAAGAAGAGAACCAAGAAGACCAACCTTAGTCTTGCGCTTGATTTCCTCTCCTTCTTGATAGAGCTTCGTCGCTTCTTCTTCGTCTGCCCAGCTTTAAAGAGAACTTGTGGAATCACAGCAACATACTACTATCGAAGGAACAAAGATCTATATTCATAAATAACACAGGACCAGATATGTGTTAACCATATAAATGCATATATAAACAAGTATACAAGAATATGGAAGAAAACTAGAATAACTTTATTAAGATAAAAAGTAGCAAGAGGATTACAACCATATGTTCTGACCCAGCATCATCCTCCAGCTAGGAAGCCCTTCTTCACCTCAAGCAAAGCTTAAATCACCCAACACTATGAATGTACACCAGAAAACCAACAACACTTCTCTATAAGATACAAAATTCCAGCCTCTGGATCTATGTGATGAGGGATCCATATATAGATTATTACAAAGAGGTGAGTCATCTTCTGGCATCTTGATTATGTCCTCCTCTGAAGTTCCTGCTTCCACTTGGAGAATGATGATCTCTTACTCATCCATGGTCGAAAACAGAGAGGCAAGTGTCAGAGGGGAAGCTTCTGGAAGATTCCATGATCTTCCCCCTCGCATTTTGTCCCTGCCATTTGTCCATTCCCGACCATCGCACCGTATAGAGGAGCAATTCAGTATGCATCACATCTTGTACACTGGGAAGGTGATATGCATCACACCCTCTGCACTGAGCTTTCAGTATGGTCCAGTTTTGGCCATTTATGTGCAGTTTTCAGTGGAGAACTTCTGGGAGATGATGTAATCAGCTGACCTTGTTCCTTTAAGCAGTGAAGCAACACTTTTAGGGACTTAGGAGCCCTTAGTTTATGGACATTTATGATTGGGGTTGAAGTGCCCAAAAATGTCTATAACAATGTTGAAGACAGAAGAATGAAT
Source organism: Pinus taeda (assembly GCA_000404065.3). Classification (NCBI taxonomy): domain Eukaryota; kingdom Viridiplantae; phylum Streptophyta; class Pinopsida; order Pinales; family Pinaceae; genus Pinus; species Pinus taeda. Next base: position 153,077 of record APFE031332705.1, read on the forward strand.
TCCAGAGACAGTAAAATAATTCTGAGGGAGTTGGTGCAAGCCAGGAGCTCAAGATGGCCTGGAGCGTTGATTGAAGGAATCTAGTCCAGAGAAGCCTAGATCTGTCTGCAGAGTATGGACAACCAACGGGATAAGATGGTATTCTAAACCCATAGGTTCAGTTGTAAACCTATGGAGTTGAGTGTGGAACTTGTAAAATAAGTTTACCATAATCCCAAAGAGCCTAGTTGAGTTGACTATATCTCACGGAGACGTAGCCCAAGAGGTTTGGGTGAACTCCTAATTATATTGCTGTTATGTGTATGATGTTTATTTGCTACAGTGTTTCACTGTTATATGCTACATATCAGTTTAAGCAAATAAACTTAAGGCATTTGGTCAGTTAAAGGCAAACTAGAAGCATACACCTATTTCAAGTTCCTGCATTTGTAATCATAAGCCTAGATCTTGGAAATATATAAGCTTTGGAGTGGGAGAGGTTCTTGTAAGTTGATAAGAAGCCTTTAGAGCCCCATTTCAGATCATACACAAACTTGGGTGACTTATACACTGGATTACTCTTATAATTAGAGAGCCCCAATGTACCAAGTAAGGAAGAGCCTTATCAAATTTCAAATCTTTATTAAAGAATCATCTAGAAAAAAAATCCAATAAATGTATCTCTATCCAATAAGTTTGTGATAATCAAGTGATCCTCAAGCTCCCTCCAAATTTGATGTGAGTAAGAACAAGTTCTTAGAAAAAGAGGGACAATTGTTTCATTCATTATTGTTCTTATATAAAAGACATATGCATGACCCTAGTTCATTTTCCTTAGCATCTCCCAAGTTAGAACCTTGTGATTTTAACGTAAGCTACATAATTGAAATAAAAATTGGAGGAGCATTTACCTTCCAAAGTTTCTTTCACCACTCGACCTCAACATTTGTCCCAGGACCAAATAGAGTATCAAAACCCAACATGGTTGTATAGTTGTCTCTAACCACATTTCTTCCTCGTATAAGTCCATCCTCAACATGACCAAATCTAGTATGTGCCGTTTCAAGTGAATTTGTGAAGTTGTTCCATCTAGTGGCCCAATCACCTACCAAATTTAATTCGTTAGCATTCAACGAACATTGTGACAAAATAGCAGTGATAACTGGATTTGACATTGTGCTTAACATTATTTTCCCTTTCACTTGACAAAACCTAATTACTAGCTTAATGAGAACCGTGACCTCAAAATGAGAACTCTAGCTTTAAAATCCCATATTTTTTTTGTTCAAAAACACCAAAATCAACTTCTTAATTGAAAAGTGGTGCTACATAGTGTTTTTTTTTTTTTCTTCCATGGTTAAAATTAATATCTTTTGCAACCATGGCCTTAACTACCTTCTAATGGTTTTTCTTTTTTCTTTGTAACCAAGCCTCACACCCTCCAACCCATAGGAAACGATAACATATCCTTTAGTGTGGAAGGCCATACAACAACAAGGCTTGAGGCCATTATGCCAGTATACTTAATTTGAGCTCATCATGTCGCTTACATGAATTGAACTTAGATGAAGAGGAAAATAATTATTCCTTCTAATTGTAATGTTGTAAGCAAAAAAAACTTAAAATCTACCATTGAATAGAAAAGTAACACCAACAATGATACAATCTTTGTTTTTGTTTTTTTAAAGTTCAAAATCATTACTAAAAAAAAATCTTTTTGAAAACTTATACCATTTCAACGGAAAAAATCCTAAAATCAAATTTGAAATCTAAAAGTGGTGGTCACAATACCACTCCACCTTTTTCTACCACTCCCTTTTTTTATGAGATGAAATTTTAAAATTAACCCTTGAATCACAAACTGGTACTATTAGTGTTACACATCTCTTTTTTCATGTTTAAAATTATAACAATTTTTTAGATCATAGAGGCTTTTAGATATCACAAACCAAAAAAGGGAAAATATATTTTTTCCTTAATGTAAAAGAATTTATATTTTTCTTAATATATTTTAAATATACTTAAAAAAAACTATTTCTAATAAATTTTTAAGTTTTAAATAATTATAATTAATTTTTTAATTAAAAACTTTTTCTATTTTTAATTAATTTCTTATTTATAGTTTTTTAGTTGGCTTGACCCATGGAGATTTAAACATTGAATTACATAGTTTATATGATATTTCAAAACACAATAATCGCCAATTGAGCTATCTCTCCTAGACTCTTTTATTTATAATTTTTTTTTGTAAGCAAGTTAAGAATTTCATATTAGCAAAAATGATGTACAAAATTTACAGAGCCATAGTGAGGCCAGTGTGAACAAGTTTGGGACCAATTGCCCATCATGGGGAAACCCAAGATCCTTGAGTGAAAACAGGAGTCCAAGAAAACTTAGTCCCTAGATAGAGCTAGAGAAAGTAACAAACATAACTGGTGACCAAAATACATAAATTCCTTGATGATTTGCTTGAGAATTGAGCAAATGAGCCATTACGAAAGATAAATTAAACAATTTGCTTGTGTCTGGAGGTCGCAAATCCATCTGACGCGTTGCTGGTCTTCCCTTGAGCTATAACGTCTTCCGACTGTTCCTTGACAATGAGACATCCATATGGACTTGAAACTTGCTAAGCCAAAGCCTGCATGGCTTCCTTGCTCGCTTGACCATGTTGTTGTGCATCATCTATCTAGAGAGAAGGGAAGGGAGAGACGGGCGAGATTGAAAGGGAGCCATTTCCATCTTGGGAGCTGAAAGAGGAAGGGGAGATTGGGACAAGAGGGAAGGAGATACCAAAGTAGCGGGATAGTTGACGCAAAGATTAGCAGAGGTGGTTGACCTAAGCATTGGCTTTGACAAACTTCCTCGTGGCAACGCCTTTGGCTTATTGCTACTTCCATAAGTGCCAGGCTAGTATATTTCTGAGGGCCCATTGCCCATCTCCAAGGAACTTGTTTTCATCGACTTTTAGCGATGCCACATTGCAACCAATGTTCATTGTAATGTCTGGGTCAAAAAGAATAGAGTTCTCATCAAAACTTGCAACATGAGGGGGGCGCCCAAAACCTCGTCCACTGCCTCCATGCTTGACATGTCCGCACTCATGAACCATAGTATCAGGTTGGAGAATGAGGATGGGGAGAGCAAAGCTGTGAGGGGAATGACAACATTTCTCCAAGTGGGTGAGGAGAGTGTAGCTGCATGAGAGACAACGACACATCATGAAAAAACCAGGCAGGAAGGAGTCAAATAGCCAAAAGGTTTGGCATCGTCGAGGAAGGGGATTGTGAATTAAATAAGGCGTGAGTGCCAAGTACATGGAGATCGCGCAAAGGATATGGAACATTGGATCAAACTTTATCAAAATCGATGGATATGCAAACCAGAAAAGAGAAATAAAAACATCAAATCACCATTTATAATACACTTGCATGAAAGACATTAATGCAATCAAGACAGTCATTAACAAATGCCATCTATATCCAAAATATTTATATTTATTATTATTATATAGATAATTTATTACAAATATTACTTATAACTTTATAATATTTATTTATAGTTTTAAAAAATAAATTAAAAATATAAAAAAAATCATATTCTTATTAAAAACATTAAAAAAAGGCAAAATATTTAAATGTTCTCACTTGACATTTATGAATCAACTTTCAACCACCATCCCTTTTTATATTTATATAAAAAGAGATGTAAAATGTTTTAAATGTTTAGTAAGCATGCCTTTTCTCACTCAACGTTTAGCTTTCAACCCTCAACCACCACCACTTTCTACCCTTCCCCCCGGTGAGGTTCCCTTCCACCACGATACAGATGGTGCTGGTGGTGCGGGCTTGGCTAGAGAATCCCGCTCCCAATCTGTACATGTTTTTTATGCGTTTAAAACATTTTCCAGTGCCTTTTGTTTTTATGTTTCCATGTTTTGAAAAATGTGATATGTATTATATATATTTTTATGTTTTGAAAAAGTGTGATATGTAATTTTATATTTGTTTTGATTTTTTTTCACAAGTATTTTATTTTTAAATTTATTTATTTTTTTAATAATATATATATTATATAATTATAATATATATATATATTATATATATAATATATTATATAAATAAAATATTTTTAATTTCAATTTCTTTATTATTATTATTATTTTATTTAAAATATTTGTTTTTTATTTTTTTAATATTTGTCTTTATTAATTAAAAATATAAATAAGGTTTTTGGTAGTATCATGTTTTAATTGGAGAGTTAATTTTAAGTTTGTGATCAAAATGGTATTGACTTTTAAGGGTATACAAACAAGTCGTAACTTTAACTATGAAATGAAAAATAAGGTTTTTATTCATAATGGTATATATTGTCATGGTCATAGTTTCAAACAAGTTGTACTTTTAACCCCTAAAAAATGAGTGTAACACTAATAGCAGTCATTTTGATTTTGAGGGTTTATTTTTAGGTTTTGTTTGCAACATCACATATTACAATGGTAAATTTTGTAATTAAACCCCTTAAAAAATGGATGCTAATAATAACACCACTCTTTGAAATGGGGTAAAATAAACCTCCAAAAAAATAGAACTTTGGAGAGTTCTTGTCAAGTTGGTAACTATGTTAAAATAATACATCAATTATTCAGAAAGAAAGATTCTTATGTCACAACCCTTAATAACATCAACACCAACTATAGCTTGTGACCCATTTCCAACTTCTTAGGCTAGAAAGGAACTTATCATAGGGAAATCTAGGGGTAGGAATTTCCATTGGTGAGAGACATTCAAGCTACTTTAACTTTCCTTTCCTATCCAATCCAATAATGTGCCAAGAGGAATGCACTTTTATGTTAAATTCCTCATCCATAGACTATGGTGATCATATTCCATAGTGATTTAGCAATGAATGATTAACTGAATAGATGTGTATCCTTTAGTCCCCATCCTTTGAAAGACTTTGGAGCAATATTTTTTCTCCAATTAACCCAGTGAGTACCCTTGTATTCACTACTTCCCTATCATATAAAATTAAAATTGTACTTCATAATCTTCTCCAAAATGCAATTAGGGATATGGGCCAGTGTATGCCAATACACAAGAACAACCTCAAATATAGACTTTACTAAAACTAAACGCCCATCTCTACTTAGCCACATGTTGTCAAATATTTTACACTTCTATTAATCTTTAAATATTTTCCAACCCTAATACCTTTCGCTAATCTCTTCCACTTAGAAACATCCAATGCTACACTAAGTCCTTATACCACCCAGAGAAATAAATAGGGAGAGAGAGGGAAACCTTGCCTTAGCCCTGATATGAATCAAAGAAATTAGAGTGTGCACCACTAATTAAAAAATTCAAAACACAAAAGTAACATATACCATGATCCATTTGACTATGGAGTGAGAGAAACTAATTTGTATTAACAATAATCTTGGATAAGAGAGACCCTATCATATGCCTTCAACTAATCAAGCTTGACTACAATAGCAAGATCATTTGGGTTTTTCCTATGACTTTGCGAATCCACCTTCCCTTATGGAGTCCAAACTATTCTACTAAGATAAAGTTGGATAATAAATGCTTAATCCTAATAGCTAGAACCTTGACAATAATTTTGTAGAGGAAATTACATAAAGGTATGAGTCTATATCCCTCAAAAGTATTAGGGCAATCCACCTTAGATATCATAGAAATAAATGTTGTATTTATATTCCATGGAACCTTCCCTAATAACTTAATGTCCTCAACCACCGAAAGAAGATCCTCACCTAATAACTCGATGAAGGTAAGATAGAATTCAATATTCCACCCATCAAGAATAAAGTTCTTGTCCTTCTTAAAAATAGTTATAATTTGATGTAACTCCTCCTTAGAGATAAGCCTGAACATACTTTCATTATCATCATCAATAAACCCATCTTGGTATAAAAGGAAATCACCTTAAAAACTTCCATAATATTAGCTCCAACATGCTCAAAATAACCTTGAATTATTGAACTCCAAGATCTGTCACCTCCTTAAAGCCTCTCACCTTGTTGCCTTTAAAATTGGTCATTTCCCAAATGGTATTAATGTTTCTCTTGTGGCTAGCAAAATTTTGAAAGTATTTAGTGTTATGATAACCATATTTGATCCATGTAGTGAGGATTTTCATATACCAATCCATCTCCTTATCCAACAACAACTTGGATCACATAGATTCTAACTATTTCAGTTCCCTCAAACCCTCCTCATCAAAGGTTCCTTGATTATTTTCTTTGACCAAAATCTCCATTGATTTCTCAACCTTAGCCAACTGAGCATCTCTAGTTGCAAATCTTTCCCCTGGCCAAGCTAACACCTTCTTCTTTACATGCTTTAGAGATAGAGAGAATTGTTCATAGGAAAATGATTCTAGATCAAAAGAATATTGGCACCAATTATCCTTAACTGTAGCTTGAAGTTCATCCTCAATAGTCCAAATGGGGTTAACTTTGAATGGGCTATGGGCTTTGTTGAAGAATGTAACTACATTTGGTCTTCATAAATTATATTTGAGTCACAATGAAATGTATTTATCAAGAGAAAGAGAAAGAAATTATTATTATTATTAATATGACTTATTAAAGCATGGGTTTCATTCTTGGGTCATCATTTTTTAGGTCAAAGTCCCCGTTGAGGGCTTCTAGTATTTATTCAGAGTCATTAGAGTCATTTTCCATCTAAAGATACCCTTCTTGGGATTTTGAATCATGTAAAAAGAATTATTATTGAGTCAAATAAGCTATTTGTCACCTCCACACCAAGTCGACCTCAAACAAGGTAATTCGATCTCACGAGATGCCTATATATTGAAGCAGTTCAAATTGATTTGGTGCACTCACACTCACAATTTTTATTTCTAAGAGAAGAAGAGCAGAAAAAGTGTGAAGTTGCTAGAAAAAGGAAGATCGAAGTTTCTGGGTTTGTCTCTCTCTCAGTTGTGTGGATTTACTGGGATATTTTCTAGAAGGACAAAAATACTACTGGGTCAAAGTTGTTGCTGGGCTAACTGTTCGGTCAAAGTTGTTGCTGGGGTAACTATTGGTTCGAAGTTGTTGTCGGGCTAATTGCTGGATCGATGTTGTTGTTGGGCTAATTGCTGAGTCAAAGTTGTTGCTGGGTTAACTGCTGGGTCGAAGTTGTCACTGGATCGAAGTTTTGTTGCTGCTATGAGTTGTTGTTGCAGCGTCGAAATTATTGTTGAAAGGGTTATCATCTACAAAAGGAAGAAAATGTTGACTTGGTGTGGAGGAAGTCCGTGTCTAGGTCAAGAGTCTTGGATTATCTCATGAATTCATTAAGGAAGAGTTGTTGACTAGGTTCCCCCCTAGATAGGGGTTTTTCCCTAGCTTTCCACCTAAATTTGGTGTCTGTGATATCTGTGCTATTGTTTTTGTAATTGCTTGATGAACTAAAGAGAAAAGAGGAACACAAGAAAACATAAGAATATTAGAAGTAATTATCAACATAAATAAAATCTTTCTTCCTTTTTGATTTTCTAACATGGTATCAGAGCTAAGGTGAAGAAGGGAAAAATGCATCTCAAATAACTACTGAAAGAAGAATAACGAGTTTTGAATAAGGGTCATCAAAAGGATCATATAAATAAGTCAAATCTATCATCTTCAAGGACAATGTCTAAATCAATGAAGGGAGAAAAAAGGCTAGAAGGAGCATCTAACTATAGGGCTTGGAAGAAGAGGATATACCTCATCCTCGAACAAAATAAAGTTTTGGATCTAGTCAAAGGAAAAGTAAATAAGCCTACTAATGAGTCAAGTGATGCAGATGTTGGGTGTGTGTTATATACTTTCCACGACTAGCCCCACGCGCGAGGGGGGCCTCTACAGGGATTGGGGCAGTGCCCCAGGGAATTTTTTTTGGACCCTATATTTGGTGGGCGGATCTACTTATGGTTTTGTGCATGGTTGTCACATATGGTTTTGGGCATGATGGTTTTCTGCCCATGGTATTTTGTAGATCCGGTTAAGGGAACTATGGTTATGTTCTAATCCAGGGTTAATGGATTGGGGTTTATGGACGCTTCGGCATGTATATATATTTATTGTAACATTGAAAGGAATATAATGAAAAATCAATCTGGTAGTCCCAGTTTTGGTATCCAGGGGAAAATATATGTGTATATATGTTTTATGTTTTATGCCCTCACCATTGTTTATTTTCTGTTTTTAGAATTTGTATGCAGGTAATTTCTGTACGGGGTTAAAACCTCCACAAAAAAGGAAAAATTCAAGGAAATAGAAATATTGGAAATGACACTAATGGTGGATGGAATAAAGGATAACCTCATTCCATATATATCCAACATAAATACAACTCAAGAGATGTATGAGGCATTATCCAATTTATTCACTATCAATAATCTTGGTCAAATAACAAGTCTTAAGAATGAACTGAGATCTACAAAGATGACAAAAGAAGACACTGTGACATCCTTCTTTGTGAGAATAGCTAGATTAAGAGATGAACTCTAGGTAATTGATCAGATATTACTGGAAAAGGAGCTTGTAATCACTACACTTCTATGATTAAAAACATCATGGAGTGCCTTCTCATTAGGTCTCAACAACTAGAAGGAGACTCATACATTTAAACAACTATGGAATGTATGCAGTCAGGAAGAAGTGATAATTTCTAGTAAGCAACAAGGAGAATGAAGAAGAAAAGGTTTCAAATGCCTACTCCTCTCATCACAAGAACAAAGGACCATTCAAGAAGTCTAAAAGGCCTAGAAGGAAGATACACATCCAAAATTGAATGCTACAACTGTCACAAAATGGGTCACTATAAAATTGTTTGTCTTGAAAATCTGAGAAATAGAAAGAGAGAGGGAATATTAAATATTGCTGATGAAGGACCTCCAAAGAAGAACAAGAAGGAAAAATCTGAACTCAACGAATTATTTTCTAGGGACTCTATCCTTCTACTCTATGCTTTTGATTTATTTTGTATTTTGATTTCTAGCACTTATAGGTATAACATTCGTTGGAAAGATATTGTTGAGTTGTTTTTTTAAAGTTATAGGTATCCCTCAAGATTGGATTAAGAGGGAGCCCTCCATTTTCCAAAGATAAGTAAGTTACTCATTATCTTTCATATTTGGTTTTCCTTTTCAATCCAGATGTGTTTACACTAGATGCTAATAACATTTTATTTTATGTTGCTTAGGAAAAGCTTGCTGATATGCTCAGTGGCCATGGAGAAGACCTCTCAAGACAAAGCATATAATTTATATTGTAATTGATGTCCTATAAGGTTTGTCTAGAAAACAAGTCAAAGGTATGTCTTACATTATAAGTTTTGTTTCTCTTCATTATAAAAGTATACTCATTCCAAATGAATCCGTTTTACATTACTAACAAGTGTTATGTCTAGGACCTGTGAATCATAGAGATTATTGTTTGGGAGATTAATCATTAGATTGAATATACCCTCATTAAAATCATTATGTTTGTTGAACCCTAAATATTATCTGTAAAACCCTAACCTAAGGGTATGCCAATGTTAATGCGATAAAACATAGTCTACTTAGGGTGACTAATGAAATCTATAAAATATTATTATTTTGATGTTTGGGGTTTTGATGATAATGTTTTAATATTTTTATGGAAACCCTAGTCCTTTAGGGTTGGATATAATGTGTTCCTAGACCTTGAGGTTTTGATAAATTAGGGTTTGTAAGTAAAACCATTATGTATCAAGAGTTAGCTCCTAGGAATGAAACCTTAGGTAAATGTTTGTTTATCTGATCAAAACCCTAAGTCTGATCTAGATTGTTATATCTATGACTATAAATTTATTGATGTTTGAGTCTTGGGTTTATACTATATATGTTATACTTGTACATAATTATCCTAGATATTTATTTGTGCTAACGTTTTTTGATAAGTTCTAGGGTTTGTAACTAAGCCCTAGTAGAAGTTTGATATTCTAGGATATGATGTGATGATGTTGTTTCCATTATGATGTTAAAATATAGGGATTACAACAAACCCTAGTAGAAGATATTCATATCGTTGAAACCTTGGATTACGTTATAATTGTTTTATTTGTTGACATCTAAGGCTTAGATTCTGATGTATGGAATCCAATGTTTGCATTAAATCCTAGTATAAGTCTAACATATGCATTCTAAAGTTGTTGGATGCATTGTAGAACTATACTTGTTTGAATTGCTTCTAGGGTTTTCAAAATATTATAGTAGAGTATGTCATATCTTGGGAAGAAATATTGAGGCCCTAGATATAATGATATTGATATGTTGACTGAGCTACTAATGTGATCTAGGGGTTATTTCCTAATCCGAGCAAAATAAGTTGAAGTATACAAGTATGTGTCTCTTGCTAATTATGAACATAACTAAGCTTTAGTATTTAATGCTTGCATATAGTTAACTTAATACTTCTATATGTATGTATGTGGTTGTACTTGCTATTTAAGTTGTGCAGGTACATAATCTTAAAGATTATGAAGATGTTCATAAGTAAATTTGATTTGATAAGAATGATGAATGAACTTATATGAATGATGACGATCAAGAAGGATGGAAGCCATGAATGGTTTTTGATGTCATAGAAAGAAGTTGATCTCCCCAAGTTAAGAAGTCGAGATAAATTAAAGGATATCTTCCAAGTTAAGAGGGAGGGCATATTATAGTCATGATGGATACCTTGAAGAAGAAAAATTGGAGAATTAATATTGAGGTGTTGCTGAAAGAAGGAAAATAGGGTTTGGTTGCTACATGTGAAGTAGGAAAGGAAACTGAATGATTGAGGAAACCCTTGTCTAGATTTGTTTAGGAAGCCTCGAAGTCGTATTGTGATAAATTGTGAGGTAGCATCAAAAAGTCAGAAGACCCCACTGGTTTGTGTTCACTCATGAGTATTTGAAAGGTTGTTATTAATTAAGGGGTTGTGACTGTTCAAGTAAATCTCTCAAGAATTTTGAAAAGCATGCTTGATGTTAGAGAGATTTGATATATTGAGGCATTGAGTGTATATAATGTATGGGAGGACATGTGGTTGGCATATGTGTTGATGTCTAGTTCCTGAAGTAGTAGGGAGGGTGGCGTTGGTCATAGAGCTATGACCTTGCATTACGCACCTAGATCCCTGGGTTGATGATTAGCAAGTAAGCCTGATGGTACCTAAATAGGTTTAAAGATTTAGTCCATCTTAGTCCCACCTGGATAGATTACCCTGGCAGGAGTCTAGTTCGTGGCACTGTAAGTGCCTAAAATCTTCATGGTCTCTGTGTTTTGAGATCTTCCATGTACTTGTATATGTAAGTATGAATACCTCCCTAGATAAGAGGGAGTGTTGAAGAATGAAACTAGGTTCGGTCTTCATAAATTATATTTGAGTGACAATGAAATGTATTTATCAAAATAAAGAAAAATAAATTATAATTATAATTATTAATATGACTTATTAAAGCATGGGTTTCATGCTTGGGTCATAATGTTGTAGGTCAAAGTCCCCATTGAGGACTTCTAGAATTTATTCTAAGTCATTAGAGTCATTTTCCATCTAAAGAGACCCTTCTTGGGCTTTTGAATCATGTAAAAAGAATTATTGTTGAGTCAAATAATCTATTTGTCACCTCCACACTAAGTTGGCCTCAAGGAGATCAAGTTGGCCTCAAACAGGGTATTTCAACCTCACCAACAACATATATATTGAAGTAGTTTGAATCCATTTGGTTCAATCACTCACACTCACAAGTTCAATATCTAAGAGAAGAAGAGTAGAAAACGTGTGAAGTTGTTGGAAAAAAAAAGATAGAAGTTCCTGGGTTTGTCTCTCTCTCACTTGTGTGGATTTACTGGGATATTTGTTGGAGGGACGAAAATACTGTCGAGTCGAAGTTGTTGCTGGGCTAATTGTTGGGTCGAAGTTGTTGTTGGGCTAACTACTGGGTCAAAGTTGTTGTTGGGATAAATATTGGATCGAATTTGTTGTTGGGCTAACTATTGGGTCAAAGTTGTTGCTGGGTTAACTGCTGGGTCGAAGTTATTGTTGGATCGAAGTTTTGTTATTTCTTCTAGGTCAAAATTATTGTTGAAAGGGTTATCATCTACAAAAGGAAGAAAAGGTTGACTTAGTGTGGAGGAAGTTTGTGTCTAGGTCAAGAGTCTTGGATTATGTTGTGAAGTTATTAAGGAAGAGTTGTTGATTGGGTTTTCCCCTAGATAGGGGTTTTTCCTTGGATGTACGCTTACTTATGGTGTCTGTGATCTTTGTGCTATTGTTTTGGTAATTGTTTGACGCACTAAAGATAAGAGAGGAACATAAGAAAACATAATAATATCACAAGTAATTATCAACATAAAGAAAATATTCATGCCTTTTAATTTTCTAACAGGTTTTGATCCTAGAGTGTCAAATTCTAACTGTAATGGGTAGTGGTCAAAGATCCTAATAGCTCCAAACCAAGTCTTCAATTTTTCCATGTTATGAATGAGGATCGGTTCAAACCAAAAATTAGTACAATATTTTAGTAACTATATCTTGACTAGATCTATTATTGATCCAAGTGGGTTTCAGTTTGATAGATCCAATATCCACCCATATGGAAGCTTCAAAGTGTAATTGGAAGAAATACACAAATATATCAAGCTTAACACTATACCCCCATACTTATTTCTTATTTAGTGTCAAATTCTAAATCACCATCAATAACAAGGCTATTAAATTTTGTGTCTTGTGAAGTAATAAGGTTATCCTAGAAGTTACACTATCCTTCATATGACCCATAAATGTTAAGAATGGACAAAGAGTATCCCAAGTTCTTGAAGAAAACCTTTGTAAATAAACTTGAATAATTGATAATGCATTTGACAACACAACATTATTATTCCAACTCATATTAATACCCCCATATAAACCCTTATAATCATGGCAAGAAAATCCCAACCCCCATCACTTTTTAAGTTCAAGAATCAAAATGTCCACTTTTCCCATGGTTTCTTGTAACAAAACAATCTTAGGTATTTGATCATCTACCAATTGTTTGAAGGACAATTTTTGGCATGTACTCCCTGGCCCCAAATATTTATGGATAAATTCTTCATGGAGAAGCCAATAGAGGGGTCGATCTCACTCTAAGGACTCTAGTAATAAATATTTGTTTTTCCTTGACTAATTTTTTTGATTGCCTATTCCTATGCCCATTTAATGGGAGAATTCTAACCAATTGAGCGACTCCTCACTTCTTCTACAAAATCCATTCCTAGACCTTTGGAGTGGCTTGACACATTGTAATATCCACCTCATTTGGACCAAACATCAGAAGAATAGGACCTTGATCCCCTCATTGAACCCACACCCACTTGATCACATGGATAATTATCATTTGGTAGGTTAACTAGAGGATATTAGAATAAATGGGAGTTTTGATTGACATTCAAGGCCGATCTTTATTTCTCTTATTAAAAAAAAGGGGATAAATTGACATCAACAACCTCCATAAAATTATTGATAGTGAAAAGACAAGAAGAGGAAAGATTCAATTTAATCACATTATTTATGCAAGTGTTATCTTTGATACCCTTGGAATATGTGAGGAGAGTTTGTGCTTTGAAGCTGGACCTTCTTCATCTTCAATACCTAATTTGCACCTCAAAAATGGTCTTGCTTCCACAATTAAAGGTAAAGAGATCCCTAATAATGATTTATATAACCCCTTCATATCCCTTAAATATTTATGTGAATAATTCACAAGAGCTACTTCAATATTCAATTTTGATCAACAATCTCCTCAGAGTCAAGTGGTTTCTTCTCCTCATAAGTGGCTCTCTGTAAATCCTAGCTTTAAAAATCTCTTCATGATTTGTCCATACAAATGACACATGGAGCAATGAAATAACATGTTAACATAATAAAGGGGTTGAGAACATATTTTATCTGCAAATACCAATTCTATGGATTTGAATAAACCCTTACTAATATTAAGGTCTACTAGAACTCGAGTTATCAACTTGAATCCTTCAACTAAAAAGCCATAATTGAGTAATATGGTCTTCTCGAGCTAGTTACTAATGGTTAGTAAGGCATGCCTTTTCCAACATTTTACAAGGAACCCTAATAATTTAATCCAGAGTGGGGTGTTATACATTAGCTCCTCTATTGCATCAAAAAAATGATTCCATGGTTTTATCGATAGGTTTGACCTATGCATAAACCAAACCTCCTTAAGAACCAAAAAAACATTATTTTGATATAAATATGAATTCAAGCTAGCCTTTAGCTAAGAAATGTGCCTCTAGGATATACCCGAGACTAGGTCCCCAAAGCCTTTCTATCTAGGACAATAAACAACCCACCCTCACTCTTGTAACAAGGAATTTTCCTGTTAGGGTATGACCACATAGATTGAGGATTTGATTCAATACAATTTCTTCCTCACCTCTGATGCAACATCGCCTCCATAAATTTTGATAACCTTACATTTTTTCTTATTCCTGAGTCCTTTTTCCTTACACTAGCCTCCCTACAAGATCTCAAAACTAAACCTAAAACAAGGAATCCAAAACCATCAACATCAGTCAGGGTATTACATTGGGATGTTACTTGATAGTTGACCAAATTGACAAAGACGACTTCTAGGACTATCAATATTGCATTATCTTGATCACATATCGAGTTAATCACCTACAGTAAACTGAGGCTTAAACATAAAGGTACACTAGAAAGCATGTTACGTATTTGAGGGTCCTGAAAATCATCTAAAGACTAGCTAAATCTTGCAAAGGTATCAAAAAATTCTACTTCTCACATGTCATGTATTTGAATATCAAATGAATTACTTTTGGCGTGTTCTATTAGGTCAATCGAAGAGGTCTCATCATCCCCCAATGACCACGATAGTCACTCCATAGTAGATACTACACTTTTCAAGGAGAAAAAAATATTAATCTTCGAATAATTGACCATCTACATAGTCTATGTGCTAAACCTTACCATCCATCCTTTTTTACTGGTTGAATCTATACCTACTCAATTGAGTGAGTCCATTTCCTCGCTGTAGCACCCACACTCCATTCTGCTTAAAATAGAAAATAAATAAAGTTCATTACAAAGTATTCAACAAATAAGGGGTTACTAAATATATTTGATTTTTTTTTCCAGATATAATTTATACATCTTAACACATTTTTGCGAGATTCAAGATATTTTTGTTAAGTCTTTTAAACTATTATATTATTAATAAACCTTAAATTAATATAAACTAAGGTATAAATATAAAACACCAGTTAAAAAAAATGATAAATAAAATAATATTTTATTAGTCCCTGCCCCTTTGGGGTTGCATGAACTATTGTAACCATTTTTTCTAATGCTATTAGTTGACACGAGGACCAAGGAAGTCATTTTACCTTTTAAGAAAAGTTTTTCTACCATATTCGAATGAATATTCCTTCACATCTAATCAAGCGTTTTTCCATCTTATTTGACCTCATATCAAGGCAATACTTATGATACATATGATATATTTCAATACTTATGATACATATGAAACATTTCATGATACTTTAAGATCACTTCATGAACATAAAGGTAATTCAAGATCAATTATTAAGCATTTAATGCTTAAGATATCTCATTTTGTGGAGACATACATATATTCCTATATCGACCATTAAAACAAGTGGATCATGCAGGGTTTTCATATATCTAGAATGAAAACAAGTGTCTCATGAGGGTGAAAACAAGTGGCCTGCATGAGGATGCAAGTGGCAAGGGGAGGTCTTTGGTGATCAGGTGCATTGTGGCTCCATAAAAAATCGTTGAAAATCAATATCGTTGCTGAGTTTGGGAAACTGACGATTCAATCTTCGAAGTCCTCTCCTTGAGATACAATGAGATAGGCAAATCCACAACTGGTTCTATGGTTATCCTACAATTGGTGATGTTTCTATGCTTCTCTTGCAACTGGTGATGCTACACTTGATGGTGTGCCTAAAAGCAATGATTTTTCTATGCTTCTCTTGTAGCTGGGGATGTTACACCAAATGGTGTGCTTGAAATCACAGGCTCTTCCTTTGGAGGAAATATGTGTCTACATGACAGATCTGAACAAAGTTCGCTTGAAAATATTCTAATTTGAGTTATTGTGTTCCAATTCTTTAAGATGACTTTCGTTACCAACATGCTTGATATAACCACCGTAGGTCTCAGTTCCCGAACCAATCCTCTTTCTTGTGTAGCAGCGTCACTAAGTTATGGCCAACATCGAGTCAGATCTATACCAAAAATTGAAGGTTATCGCCTGTCTTTCATGTCCGCCGGGCATGGATAAGGTTCACTGAGAGTCTGTACTGGTAAGTCCTACTTATTGTGTCAATATAATACTATCTACAATGTTTCAAATGTCTGTCTTAGCAGTTATCAATGTGAACGTAGGTAGAGATGGAAGCTCAGACCATGAAAGATGCAAAAAGGTAAATATTCCCTACCTTTACTTCAGTAGGAAAGACTCTTGTGCCATAAGAACTACCATTAATATTTATGTCAGTATGAAATACTCTTGTGCCATAAGATTCCATGATCTTCCACCTCGCATTTTGTCCATGCCATTTGTCCATTCCCGACCATCGCACCCTACAGAGGAGCAATTCAGTATGCATCGCACCTTGTACACTGGGAAGGTGATATGCATCATCACCCTCTGCACTGAGCTTTCAGTATGGGTCCAGTTTTGGCCATTTATTGAGCAGTTTTCAGTGGAGAAACTTCTGGAGATGATGTGTAATCAGCTGACCTTGTTCCTTTAGGCAGTGAAGCAACACTTTGAGGGACTTAGGAGCCCTCAGTTTATGGACATTTATGATTGGGGTTGAAGTGCCCAAAAATGTCTATAACAATGCTGAAGACAGAAGAAGGAATTCCAGAGATAGTGAAAGAATTCTGAGGGAGTTGGTGCAAGCCAGGAGCTCAAGATGGCCTGGAGTGTTGATTGAAGGAATCTAGTCCAGAGAAGCCTAGATCTGTCTGCAGAGTATGGAAAACCAGCGGGATAAGATGGTATTCTAAACCCATAGGTTCAGTTGTAAACCTATGGAGTTGAGTGTCGAACTTGTAAAGGAAGTTTACCATAATCCCAAAGAGCCTAGTTGAGTTGAGTAGAACTCACGGAGACGTAGCCCAAGAGGTTTGGGTGAACTCCTAATTATATTGCTGTTATGTGTACGATGTTTATTTGCTGCACTGTTTCACTGTTATATGCTACATATCAGTTTAAGCAAATAAACTTAAGGCATTTGGTCAGTTAAAGGCAAACTAGAAGCATACACCTATTTCAAGTTCTTAATTCTGCATTTGTAATCATTAGCCTAGATCTTGGAAATATATAAGCTTTGGAGTGGGAGAGGTTCTTGTAAGTTGACAAGAAGCCTTTAGAGCCCCATTTCAGATCATACACAAACTTGGGTGACTTATACACTGGAATACTCTTATAATTAGAGAGCCCCAATGTACCAAGTAAGGAAGTGCCTTATCAAGTTTCAAATCTTTATTAAAGAATCATCTAGAAAAAAAATCCAATAAATGTATCTCTATCCAATAAGTTTGTGATAATCAAGTGATCCTCAAGCTCCCTCCAAATTTGATGTGAGTAAGAACAAGTTTTGAGAAAAAGAGGGACAATTGTTTCATTCATTATTGTTCTTATATAAAAGACATATGCATGACCCTAGTTCATTTTCCTTAGCATCTCCCAAGTTAGAACCTTGTGATTTTAAGGTAAGCTACATAATTGAAATACAAATTGGAGGAGCATTTACCTTCCAAAGTTTCTTCCACCACTCGACTTCAACATTTGTCCCAGGGCCAAAAAGAGTATCAAAACCCAACATGGTTGTATAGTTGTCTCTAACCACATTTCTTCCTCGTATAAGTCCATCCTCAACATAACCAAATCTAGTATGTGCCGTTTCAAGTGAATTTGTGAAGTTGTTCCATCTAGTGGCCCAATCACCTACCAAATTTAATTCGTTAGCATTCAACGAACATTGTGACAAAATAACAGTGATAACTGGATTTGACATTGTGCTTAACATTATTTTCCCTTTCACTTGACAAAACATAATTACCAACTTAATGACAACCGTGACCTCAAAATGAGAACTCTAGCTTTAAAATCCCATATTTTTTTTTGTTCAAAAACACCAAAATCAACTTCTTAATTGAAAAGTGGTGCTACATAGTGTTTTTTTTTCTTCCATGGTTAAAATTAATATCATATGCAACCATGGCCTTAACTGCCTTCTAATGGTTTTTTTTTTTTTTTTTTTTTTTTTTTTTGTAACCAAGCGTCACACCCTAGAACCCATAGGAAACGATAACATATCCTTTAGTGTGGAAGGCCATACAACAACAAGGCTTGAGGCCATTATGCCTATATACTTAATTTGAGCTCATCATGTCGCTTACATGAATTGAACTTAGATGAAGAGGAAAATAATTATTCCTTCTAATTGTAATGTTGTAAGCAAAAAAAACTTAAAGTCTACCATTGAATAGAAAAGTAACACCAACAATGATACAATCTTTGTTTTTGTTTTTTTTTAAAGTTCAAAATTATTACTTAAAAAAAAAAAAATATCTTTTTGAAAACTTATACCATTTCAACCAAAAAAAAATCCTAAAATCAAATTTAAAATCTAAAAGTGGTGGTCACAATACCACTCCACCTTTTTTTACCACTCCACTTTTTTTATGAGATGAAATTTTAAAATTAAAGATGAAATTTTAAAATTAACCCTTGAATCAGAAACTGGTACTATTAGTGTTACACACCTCTTTTTTCATGTTTAAAATTATAACAATTTTTTAGATCATAGAGGCTTTTAGATATCACAAACCAAAAAAGGGAAAATATATTTTTTCCTTAATGTAAAAGAATTTATATTTTTCTTAATATATTTTAAATATACTTAAAAAAAACTATTTCTAATAAATTTTTAAGTTTTAAATAATTATAATTAATTTTTTAATTAAAAACTTTTTCTATTTTTAATTAATTTTATTTATGTTTTTTGGTTGGCTTGACCATAGAGATTGAACATTGAAATTACATAAGTTTTATATGATACTTCACAAATACAATAATCACCAATAGATATCTCTCCTAGACTTTATATATATATATATTTTTTAAGCAAGTTAAGAACATCTTATTAGCAAAAATGATGTACAAAGTTTACAGAGCCGTAGTGAGGCCAGTGTGAACAAGTTTGGGACCAATTGCCCATCATGGGGAAACCCAAGATCCTTGAGTGAAAACAGGAGTCCAAGAAAACTTAGTCCCTAGATAGAGCCAGAGAAAGTAACAAACATAACGGGTGACCAAAATACATAAATTCCTGGATGATTTGCTTGAGAATTGAGCAAATGAGCCATTACGAAAGATAAATTAAACAATTTGCTCGTGTGTGGAGGTTGTAAATCCATCTGACGCGTTGCTGGTCTTCCCTTGAGCTGTAACGTCTTCCGACTGTTCCTTGACAATGAGACATCCATATGGACTTGAAACTTGCTAAGCCAAAGCCTGCATGGCTTCCTTGCTCGCTTGACCATGTTGTTGTGCATCATCTATCTAGAGAGAAGGGGGGGGGAGAGACGGACGAGATGGAAAGGGAGCCATTTCCATCTTGGGAGCTGAAAGAGGAAGGGGAGATTGGGACAAGAGGGAAGGAGATACCAAAGTAGCGGGATAGTTGATGCAGAGATTAGTAGAGGTGGTTGACCTAAGCATTGGCCTTGACAAACTTCCTCGTGGCAGCGTCTTTGGCTTATTGCAACTTCCATAAGTGCTAGGCTAGTATATTTCTCAGGGCCCATTGCCCATCTCCAAGGAACTTGTTTTCATCGACTTTTAGTGATGCCACATTACAACCAATGCTCATTGTAATGTCTGGGTCAAAAAGAATAGAGTTCTCATCAAAACCTGCAACATGAGGGGGGCACCCAAAACCTCGTCCACTGCCTCCACGCTTGACATGTCCGCACTCATGAACCATAGTATCAGGTTGGAGAATGAGGATGGGGAGAGCAAAGTTGTGAGGGGAATGACAACATTTCTCCAAGTGGGTGAGGAGAGTGTAGCTGCATGAGAGACAATGACACATCATGAAAAAACCAGGTAAGAAAGAGTCAGATAGCCAAAAGGTTTGGCATCGGCAGGGAAGGGGATTGTGAATTAAATAAGGTCTGAGTGCCAAGTACATGGAGATCGCGCAAAGGATATAGAGCATTGGATCAAACTTCATCAGGATCGATGAATATGCAAACCATAAAAGAGAAATAAAAAACATTAAATCACCATTTATAATGCACTTGCATGAAAGACATTAATGCAATCAAGGCAGTGATTAAAAAATGCCATCTGTATCCAAAATATTTATAATTATTATTATATAAAT